>JAOWBL010024093.1:8056-20171 GCA_028564865.1 Zenarchopterus dispar
TTTTTTTATTTCCATGGCAGTTTGTCATGCTCATAAAAAACAGTTTCACAATTATCTGTATCAAAAATTGTAGTCAAGTGTGGTTTTTCTGTTCTGTGTAAAATTGAAGGACCTGCATCTTATTGTTTTCATGCAGAGCACGTTTGTAGTTTTATTCAACTGTCTATTATCAAGCACCCTCTCTTGTAATTCTTTTTAAAGCAGCTTTTTTTGTCATTTTTATTTGGCAGCAAATACTTTTATTTATTTATTTTTATTTTCACCCACATATTTAATTAAATTGCATGCAGGGAAGTTAAAATCCAATCACAATTGGCCACTTGACAAATTCAAAATGTCAGGTGTGAACTTAAAAACTCAGCTAGATCTAAAAACAATTTAAACCAGAGACATTTTCTTTGGATAGCTTCGGACTAGACATCGGTCAGCTGATCAGTATTCAGACAAAATTAATGCGTATTGTACCGGGCCATTAAACTCGCATACTTCCTGTTGTGGGATGTGAGGTCAGCGATGATGGAAAAAAAAAAGATCTCTGGAAGCAGAAGGGAAATCGGACTGATGGGAGTTGGGACAGAGCCGCTAAACATGAATTTCAGTGGGTTTACCTCAGGGGAGAGACAGCATTTTCATCTGCTGCCCTCAGCCACACAGACATTACATCCTTTCTGGATCCACAGCTTCTCTGTCACAACTCTGTTGTCTGATCTCTCACCTCAGTCATTGATGTCAATACAGTCCCATCTTCATCTCCAACCACATCAAGAAACACTGAACGCCTTTCTGTCTTCCCCTCAGATTCTCACAACAAGCCTTAATCCAGCATTTAAAAAAAGATGTTTTTCTGCTCTTTAAAACTACACCAGTTGTCCAAATATCTTACATCATCAAAGCCCTTGTGAGACTGTTATTGGGCACTCAAATAAGCAAAGAAGCAGCTTTCAGGACTCACTTCATTTGGCTCATAATGGATTTGGAGTGGATGGTCCCATCATACACCTGCTTCAGAAAGGTCATTGTCACCTAGATGAAGCAGGATCATGTGAGGATCATGTCCTTTGATTTCTACGGTGGCAAGCTGATCAGTTTGTGAGACTGAAGTGTTGTCTGTTTGGCCGAGTGGTCATCAGCAGAGGACCATGAACAGTGCTGTGTTCTCCCTGTTTCACTTGAGTTTTTACGCCTAAGACTTCTAGTACAACTCAGAAGTCCTGTCATGTCCAGAATGGGTCAGACTTTAATGTTGTGAGTTCTCTGTGATGGACAGGAGACTGAGTACAAGACCTGCTTGTGGGAACAGTCACCTAATCTTGAACATAATCAAGATGAAGGAGGAGATGTGAATTTAGGAGGACAACCAATAAGTCATTGCCATTTCCATTGTGGGAGAGGAGATGGAGGTGACATCAGATAACGTGGGTGTTCATCTGACGAAGTCACAGAAAAGACTGCTTTTTGTGTAAGCTTTTATCTACAGTCATCAGTTAGGGTAACACCATCAGAGTCAAGGACTTCAAGAAACTGGACAAGCTTATAAAGAGCTCTGTGGTTTGCTGCAGTGTGTTCTGGAGTCTGTGGAGCTCATTGTGCATAATTTGCAAAACAATGAACAAAACTGCACGTCCTCCACTCGGTGATGAAACAGCAGCCAGTAGCTTCTTCAGGTTTGCTGCGATAAGGACCATCCTATCTTTTCTGCCCACATTAACAGCCTCATTCAGTGATTCCTCAAAGAATATTAGTTCTCCTTATTATCATTAATTTAATATTTATACTGCAACAACATAATTTCCTTTTGAATATTAATATATTATTTAGCTGAAAAGAACTGCTCACGTTGCAGTTTTTATCCCTCTAACTCCAGTGATGCACTCCTCTCTAGCTTCTTTCAGAGAAGGCAAATTTCCATGGAAATCCACTTTGTCTGTATTTGCATAGCAGATCTTTCAAGAGATGTTTATTACACATTTGCAGAGTCAAATACAGCCCGTGGCATGAGAGAGAGGAAATATCATCAGCAGTTGATTCTTTTTTTTTTCTTGTGTAGAGAAATATTTCTAGCTTATTTTCGTACTTGGTAGATTTCCAGCTGTGAAAGTAGAGATAAGAAGAAAAAAAAAGAGAGAGAGAAAAAAAAAAAACCTGGCATATGTTGTAACTGTTTGATTGACTTGATATCTACAAGGTGTTGTTTCTTCTACCCTGGCCAGCAAAGCAGTTGCACTTCTGTTGACTTTAACTTGTGATTTTGGATATTTTTAACTATATCGGTGTGTGGCATGTGAAATTAGTTTGTGTCTTTAAGTTGCTCTGCATTAAAGCTGAGAGAGGGAATTTGTTAAATGTGTTTAAGTTATTTCACTGATGAGGTTGATTTGCGTGACGAAGTTCAGGTACATCCCCCAAACGTGATGAACTCCAGAATCTGAACACAATGACTGAAGCCTTATGCAAACTTCCAGGAAGTGGTTTCAGGTGGTTTTGCAAAGCATCCATCCAAAAGGAAGAGAGACACATGAAAGAGAGCTGTACAAAGAGAATATTGTTTTTTGTTATTGTTTGTTTGTTTGTTTGTTTCTGTTTTTTTCTGCTAGTTTACACTACTTTGAAAATAAACTCAAGAGGGTTATAATGAGTTACTCTGCATGTAGTGGCTGAGATGAAACAAGGCAGGAGCCAGTGTTGGAACTACAACATGAAAGTGTGTCTGTAAAGACTAGTCTGCTCTCAGCTGTTACAGAGTTTGTCCTGGATTGATGCCTAGCCAAACCTACTTAAGGCAAGTAGCTATATTAGTTGGCATCTGTTTTGTTTTTTTAACAAGGAGCTGTATTCAACCTTTTTCAAATAATTTGAAATAGTTAAAAAGACATTACTGTAGAGCAGGGCCTTGCTTTTGTGTGTTAATAAACAGGTTGATTAGAATTTGTTGCACGGTTCTTTTTCGCTTTTTTTTTCTTCCAGCAGAAACTACACATTTGACTCGAATTTTGCCTGACCCAGAAATTGTTTTTTTTTTTTTCTTTCCCAAATAAAATAGTAAAGTAAAAGATCAGCAGTTGTAATGGGTGCGTAGCTCGCACAAGCTTCTTGGTTTAAAAAAAAAATAAAATAAAAATCCCATTCCTGCTAACAGGTGACCCTCAGAACAGAGGCAGTCTTTGTGTGTCCTTTTGTGTTTTATCATGGCTGACGGGTGGTCCCTGCTGAAACACCACAGTCACTCAAGTTTCCTCTGCCTCCCTCTATTTTTCCATCAAGTCTCATTAACATTCAACCAGTTTATCCTGTGGGCTTCTTCAGTAGTGCAGGGTAAGTTGGAGTTCAATTTTTTTTGGAGAATATAATGTAAGATCCTCATTTTTACACGTCTGTGACCCAAGGAAAAGTGCTGTCAGACCGAGTGCATTCATCTGGTTCAGGAAGCATCAGCATCTACCAGTGAACTGGAGTGCTTAAGATAAAATTTACCCACTTGTTCTCATCATTTAAATGTAGGTAGAAGAGTGTGACTTCCATGTTAAACCATCAGTTGCTTTAATAACATCCCAAGTCGAGGGATCCTGGTGAGAAATGCTTTGCCTTCAAGATATTTGCATCTTACTCCTTGGTGAATGCCAACAAAATTTTCTGTTACTAGATGGGTTATTATTCTGATCTTCTTGAGAGACTGTACTGAAGACTTGATGTGATGTGTATAAAAGGCTTTTTTTCTTCCTATTTTGTACTTTTTGTTTTATATCAGCTTTATTCATAGAATCACTCTTAAATAGGCTTAACTGTTGAAATAATCTATTTCCCGTTCAATCTTCTTGCATTTTTGAAAAACACATTTTAATTATGACAAATTCATCTCCCTGAGTCGATAGTAATATTTCCTTCCCCCTTACTCATGTATTTTTACCTCCTGAAGCAATTTATTAAACCCAGAGAGAGGCAGAGGGAGATACTTTGACGGAGAGTGAAGTGGAGGACAAGAGCAACCATTCACACAACAGCAGGCTTCTTAACTGCTGAAAGCTGTCACCTCCTTGGAGTGGTGTGTGTGTCTGTGTGTGTCTGTGTGTTGCCGAAGCCTATCCAATACAGCTGTCAGAGATGCAGCCTCCAAGCGGGCCTCCTTCAGTTGACACTCAGTCGCACACTCGCTTACTCTATCGAGCCCACGCTCGTCATTGAGTCTTGCCGACATGGTTTGATTAATTCATGAAGTCTAATATAATACATCTGAGACCTTTTAATGCCACTGAAATAGAATAGCATGATATATATGACTATGTTTTCTTTTGAAATTATTCAAAAAAGATGCGAGAGAAGGAAAGAGAGCGAGAGAAACTACTTCACTGGACCTGCAGCCTCCACATATAAGGTTGTAGATATGGTTTATATGTAGATATGGCTGTCCTTTGAGCAGGTGTCACAAAAGTGCATGTCAGTAAAAAATATTTAACATAAAAACTGAGCAGTTGGAAATTTGACAAAAGTGAAGTAATGGATCTTAACAGGCCAATACTTGTTTTATGACATCTGATCCAGGTCTTCAATTATGCATGTTGTTTAGAAGCTCCATTACGCATGCATTGTTGTTCAGGATTTCACGCACATTTGCTTGACAGTGTTATTCGACAGTGTTATTTTATGTTTCACATTGAAGTTGAATTCATTATTATTATTTTACCCTGTGAATTTGTGCATGTATTTCATGAGTGCACCTCCCATTGGGCTGTAACAGGAAGAGTAGGTAAAATATGCTCAGAGCTAGGGAAAAATGATAGTCATGAAATGCTTATTTGCCAGCCTGAGTCTATATCTATATAATAGTTATCAACAAAATTCTTAATCTTTACATCCCTAATGCTCATCTAATCTCAATTCTGTTTATGGCTTATAAAATACAAATGATCTTCTTAGGTTTTCTACGTTTAGGGTTTGCCAGGTAGTTGTAGCAGTGATGTGTAGAGTGGGGTGACCTTTCAGCATGTTGTAGGCATTTTCTTTTAATCAAAATGGTCTCTCTGAACAGATTTCCTCTACACCTGGAATTGTGAATGAGATCCAGACCACCTGATGTATTCTGTTCATGATCTGCATTAACATGTTTCTTTTTAATAACCAGTTGTAACAGTTAACAGTTAGAGTTGTAACAGCGTGACCTTTTTCTGAACAAAGCTCTCAAAGAACACAAAGCAACAAATGTTTATCTATGAGCATCACACTCTAGTAGACGCTCTGTGACGTACTGGCAACCTGTCCAGGGTTACCAGAGATTTTTGTCCTTGTTTGTTGGTGTGTGTGTTCAAGTTTAGGAAGCAGAAGATGGTTGATTACAAGTAAGATAGGAAATGAAATGATCAAGATAACATGCAAGAATTTTAAAGGTTGAATGTAAGGGAGAAGGAAAAAGAACAGAATAAATGACAAAATAAATCTCCATAGGAGTTAAGGGGAGGTGAACAAAATGAGGAAGAAAGAGGAAGAAGAAGCTGATAAAGGCTAGAGGGAAGGAGAGAGGGAAAGGGCACGGTGTGTCAAGATCCATCAGGGAGGGGCAGGAAATCGAAGGTGTCGGCATGCATGCATGCTTTGCTCTATCCCTACAGACTCCGCTGTAATCTGGGGCACGTGTCCCACAAGGCCTGCTGGTCACACAGAGGCCGGGCTGAGTGATTCATCTTAGTTAGGGAGCTATCCAAGTCACTCTCTGTGGATTGCAGCACATACTCATGCACAAATTCACACTGGCAACATATGTAGTTAGAATAGTGGCACTAGAGAGGTGATTGCACAAACACGCACACAAACTCCAGATGTGTAGAACCTCCACTGCCATCTTCTCAGCCTAAACTAGATCTTAGCCTCATTCTGTTTGTGACTTTAACCCTGATCTATCAATTTATTTAATTTGTGTCAGAGGCCAATTCATACATAGTCGCATGCGTGCACCCATAAACTCAAGTGATTCCGAGTTACTCAGACGACCTTGCAACAACACCTCAAACAAATTAACACAGTCATCCAACTCTGAAATAAAAGACCTTGCTGTCACAGAACCAGTCACACAAACCACATGAGACCAGTCGTTTCTGATGACACTCAACAAGAAGGCGGGTAGGCACATTCAGAATAAGACTTGAGTAAATTAACATAGCTAAGTTCCTCTTTCTTTCCATGGTCCAGGGTTGGAACAATGTAAATCTGATCAGACATCTGCTTCACAACTGTATATGGGCCAGTGAATTTCACTTGGAAAGGGGAACTTACAACCGGAGGTAAAGCAAGCGCTTGATCACCCAGGAGAAAAGTTTGGTGATGAGAGCACCATTCAAAATAAAACTTCATCCGCTCCTGAGCTGACAATAATTTTTCCTTTGTCAGTCATCCAACAGTATAAACCCTGTGTTGAAAACTATACACATAATCAGTCACATTCACTAGAGGTTCTGGCTCAGTCCAGGCCCCCAACAGTGCCTTCTATAGACCATGAACACAACAAGCCAAAGATGTTTCATTTTGGCTAACGCCTAGCTCTCCTATGTCACTTTCCTGGCTGTAAGCAGCAGCCAAGGAAAACCGTCTTCCCAGTAGTTATCTATTCAATAAGCATGCAAGAGGAACTTCAAAGATTGGTGGAAACGCTCCAATGCACCCTGACTCTGGGCATGAAATGCAGAAGCCTGATTTTGCTGGATGCGGAGATGCTTCAACACTTGAGAAGACATACAAGAACACAAATTAGAATCCAGTTCAGTTTGAATGACCCTTGGGATGCCAAATACTGAAATGAACAGATTATGAACCACAGATGTACTCATTACTATATGCAGTTCAATTCGATTTTATTTATACAGCATATATTACAATGCAAATTGTCTCTAGGCACTTTTCAGAAACCCAGAGCATGACCCCAGAATAAATAATAAAAGACCCAATGACAAATACAAAACTTACCTAGTGGGAGATAAACAATTAAGCCAAACAGTGGCAAGGAAGAAACCCTATTAGGGAGAGAGAAACAATGACCTAGCTGAACTTGGCCAGCTGGGTAAAGGAAGAGAGGGTGCAGAGGATAAGCTAAGCTGCAGGATAATTCATGTTTAACCATATAACTGTAAACATGTAACTGGAATCAAATTTTGAAGGAGAAAAAGAATCAAATCGCAGTTAAAATCAATAATTAATATCACCATTTGAAATAGTGTAACTTTTTACCTGATAATTTTGTTGCTGATGTATCTTGTATCTTCTGCAATGCAGTCTGCAATGAAATAAAAATGAAAACATGAATCAATGCACTTCTTTGAATTTTCCCGTCCATACCATACTGACTTTTCTCTGATTTGTGCTTGGACTAACCGGGATTAATACACACAAACTGTAGTACAGCAGCACATCTTCTTGGTGGGTGTTTTTTCAGAGGTACTGAGGTGGTAAATGTGATCATCAACATTAGGCTTTACTAATGACATCTGCATCTGGTTTTGTGAGTGCATTTCTCAGGCTCTGTATGATTCATTTACTTATTAATGCTTGTTGACAGTTTGTTTGATGGTTTTGGACACAGACTGTGTTTAATTCATTTGTCTGTGTATCCCAGGGAGAGGTTTTCTACTTTTCACTTGGTGTGTCCCGAGCATTATTAAGGCATTAATCTCTGGCTTGTACTACCTTATTACGACGTAGTTTTGGTCCCATAGTACAGTACAACACACATGTACACTCACGCATACGTGGCAGATGCACCATCCAGTTCTATGGCTTGGAAATAGTGCATCTTGAAAGTCCTGCAATTCAGTATAAAACTCAAGAACGGGCTCAGCACCATTGAAAGGATGTATAAATAATTTATTTGTTGTTCTGTTTGTTGTTCTCCAATGCCAACACCCTGTGATATACCTCTGAGCAAAAACTTAAGTCAAAGATGGAATTATGCAATTGTGCTGCTATGCTTGGAAATCTTATATTTAAAAGGGAAGTTTTCATGTAAACACATTTCAGCATAATGCCTTCTGGCTGGTGTTTGTGTAATGGTGTTTCATTACTCATAAAATTTTCAAAGCGTTTTTCGGTTTGTGGGATATACATCAAATCCTAGACTTTATTGATTAGGGGGAAAAAAAGAACATGGTTGACTTGGTTGCAGTCTCCTAAATGAACTTTAGGTCATTGCACCAGCACTGTGTGCATGCGTACATGCATGTACATCCTTCAGCATATGTACTAAAGGATGAGTTAAAAACGAAGGGATCAGGTAACCCTGAAGAGCATAGAGGACGGTGAGTTTCATCTACCCAGTAATAATACGACATAAGTTGACATGGTGATTTCATTTTCAGTCACAGACACTTGTACTGCTTGATCAGCTCTCTCTGGAGTTTTGCCAGAGGGTATTTGTTTACATAGTCTGGCACTGAAGCAGCCTTTGTGGAGCGTCACATAATCTTTCTGTCATTTAGATGATGAAAACTGAAGGTACATTTGGAGACTTTAGTTTATTGCTTTTGTCCTTGAAACACACAGTTACAAATGTAGCTTTTCTTGTGTGAGTCATTATATGTGTCCTGTCCAGATGCTGGGCAAGTAGCATGAAGTTGGTTCATCGGGGGTTTTCATTTGGTCAGATGAAGTCAAAAATGTAAGTTAGTTTTCAGCCAGGAGCTAAAAAATAACTGCATAGTTCATTGTTAATTCTGCCAGTGTCTCGGGGTGTTCGGATGGTGGAGGGGAAGAGGAAAAATGAAAAATAAATAATGACAACTTTTCAGTTGATGGTCTTTTGATGTTTTTTGAACTAAAATAGTGTTTTATTTCTCAGTCTTCTTGGATCTGCAGTTCTGCCTTAACTAAGAGTGACAAAAGTTACTGCCACGCTAATTAACCTTAATTTTAATACTCGTCTTTGTGTTCTTGAATGTAATCAGTGCACTCAAATGTCATTTTGAGTGCGGTAGATTTCTAGAAATGTGACATGAACAACCAAAGTTGATGAGGAACATGATTCACGGCAATAAGACTCTTCAAAGAAAAAGGAAAACATTCTTTAGCATACCTGCTTTTTATATTTACTATTACTATTGACGATACCACGTCTTTCTTCCTCTTCCTACTTCAGCTTCCAGTAACCTTAGTTTGCCTTTGAATTTTTGAGAAAAGCTGTGGAGTTGCTAGATTGTTTTGACAAGTAGCCTCTAGAGCTTTTCATCTTCAAAAATCTTGTGCCCCCTCCTGCCCCCGTCTCACACACTGTGAATGGTGCGTCCCTGGAGGTGCAGAGCCTGCATGTATGTACACTACTTCAATACCTCTGAGTCCTTTTGTGTAAAAACATACGATGATCACTCGAAAGATGGGTCAGGGAATATCGTGTGTTTTTGCATACTTCACATTCTGCTTTGAAACTCATGGAGTACAGTATAGATGATTATACTACCATTTCATAGGACAGGACTGTTTATTTATTGAGAGGTTTGGAGTCTTAATTTCAAATATGTGCTATTTTGAAGTATTTATCATGGATTGAATGAATTCTACAAAGCGACACTCTTCACAAAAGTATAAAAAGACCAAATCCACATTGAGGGCATTAGTTAACAGAACAAGAGTAACAGTGTCAGTCTTACTGTGATCAGTGGACAGAGACTTCAGCAGTGTCAAACTGTCAAAACCCCGTTCAACTTCTTTTCTGGACTTCTGCCAGGAGCCATGACACAGGAACTTCTCTCCACCAAGGAAACACAAACTGTTATATAGCTCCCTAGTCATTTTTACTCAGAACAATTCTTTGACTTCAAAAAGAGTTTCACTTGAAAGTAGATTGTTATCCAAGTGGAAAGTCAGGTTTGGATCACAGATGAAAGAAGTTCATTTGTTTAGATTGGAGGTGGTTATCAAAGGTTTTATGTGTCATTGTGACACATCCAAGAATATTAGTCAATATAAGTCTAAAATATTCATCAAATTTATGTATTGTAAAATCAGATAGCATTCTTAATCTTTTCTGAAACTTTGAGTGATTATTCCATTTTAGTAAACACCATTTCAAGCTGTCAGAAGTCATAACACACAGTAAGAAGTTCACTTGTGTAGGACATGGTCGCCCCAGTTTCAGGTATATCTGCTCTCATTTTGAGCTTGAATATTCATGAAGTTATTTCAAGTGACAGCAGAACCCTGCACACTGAGCTGAAGGTTACTTGGGATATAAAATTTAACTTAACCTAAAAAACTGTTGAAACCGATGTCAGTCCATTTTAATACGCACCAGAGGCTCATGTTTACAGGCTGTGATGTCTTATCCTGAAAGACACCGAGAGGAGGATCAAACATTAATGAGTCCAGCTTTTTTTGCGGATGGAGACTGACTCGTTGCCATTTTAGGATTCTTATCTAAAGCTTTACTTTTTTAACATGAAGATAAGTGGGTTTTTCAACTCCAGTGAGCAAGAAATCATTAAAACATCAAAAATTTAATCTGTTTTCTTTAGGCATTTTTATTTTTTCAACTTCATTCTGAACATTGAGTTGCAAATCTTAAAAGGATTGTAGCTACTCAGTAATGATAGATAAGTAGGAAATTGTTACATAAGTCAAGTAGTAGGTTAGCTTGATCTATGTACAAAGTCATTTATTTTATCAAATAATTTTGATACGTTTTATCACCGACATGTCAAAAAGAAAAACAGACTACATTCAACTGAAGACATTTAGGTAATCATGAAAGGACCTTTCCACATGACATTAAAAACTTGGATTTATTTATTTTGTCTGTAAATGAGTTTAAATTCATTCTGTAAATTAATTAAACTGCTTTTAAAATGCATGTATTGTCTTTGATAGTACTTAACCTAAATACTGTAAATTGTTATATATTAAGAGTTCGAATCTTTAGATATCTTTCAGTAGTTTCATAAAAACATAAAAAATTTCATTAAAAGGTGATATAAAAGAAATAACAAAAAGAGATGTAAACATGGTCCTACTGAAGCAGACAGAAGACGATACTGGCACAGTTAAAGAGAAGTAGACAAGAAAGAGCTACAACTCCCATTAAAGATAGAAAGAGTGGACACTCTTTATTATGTCTTTCATCCAGGTGTTAAAATATTCAGACTTAATTTCATATTTTTTAAAATTCTTTCTGAAGCGTTATTTTAATGTAAAAGTGCTTTATGGAGAAACTGTCAAATAACGAGTTATTCTCTCTCCTTGTTTTTTGCAGGTGTTCCGCAGGAAGGCGGTGGAGTTGGGCGAGAAGCTGCTCCCAGCCTTCAAAACGCTCACGGGCATCCCCTGGGCTCTGCTTAACCTCAAGAGGTAGACACACACACTCTCTCTGTCTCACAGCAGTCCACTGTGTTGGTCTTTGAGGCAGCTTTTCTGTTTGGATGCTTTGATGCTTTAAAGAGCTCTGTGGTCTGTAGCTTGGAGTGCACTGGGCAAAAATAAGCTCTTTTCTTCCTGTAACACTAAGATTTTTATTTTTACACGATGAAATATTTTTGCCAGACAGTAGTTTTCTAGTAAATTCTCCCAAAGTTCAGACCCAAGTGACATACAGTTTATCGGCTGGCTTTAATGGTTCACATGTGTGCGAACAAGCAAATGTGGATGCAATTATAATTTTATTGTGTCATTACTGAATACATCCATTAAACAAGAGAAAACAAATATTTTATTTGTAATAAACTACATTAAAAAAAGGAGCCACAATGTTTTACATTGTTATTGTTTTTCTTTCAATCAGGAAAAACTTTTTTCCCCTAGAGTTTTTTTTTTTTTTTTTTTTTTTTTTGTCCAACAACATTCTGGTGTTTGTCAGCTGTTAATTAAAAGACAGTTGTCATGACGATAAATGTGCTGTAACAAATTAATTTTCCTTCTATCTGTTTGGGTGACAGACTTTGTGCCCCTCGTCCTTCTCCCTGAAGTGGGAAGCACCCCAGGGAGAGGGTGTGTGTGTTTTGTAGGTGTGTGTACTTATGCAAGTGTGTTCATGTGTTTTAGTGTGTGTGTGGCTCTGTGCACATCCTGGAGCCCTGAGCAGATTGCTTCTGATGATGACTTTACCTGCATGACTGAGTTATGATATCTTGGAAGCAGACGCACACACACACACACA
>JAOWBL010024128.1:0-32391 GCA_028564865.1 Zenarchopterus dispar
ACAGAACAGAGTCATTATATGATACGTATCGTCCTTATGTTAAAAATATATACATATAGTTCGAAGTATTTTCTTTTTATATATATATATATATATATATATATATATATATATATATATGTATATGTATATATATGTATATATATTTATATATATGTATATATATTTATATATTGGTTGTGGGGAGTGGTGGGGCAGCAGCCTAACCCTCCTATTGGCTAGCTGTCACTGGCAGCAGTCAATATTTCAACTCTGGACTGCTGTATGTGTGCCGACACATACAGCACACAACACACAGTAAAAAAATAACAGGTAAGGAAGCGCAAAACTATTGTAAGTAAAGAGAGCGCTGTGCTTTAAACATTTCCTGTTGTTTTTAACAACTGGTATTTGTAAAACATCTAGACAACAGGCAGGCCAGTTTGGTATCCAGACTCTTCTTTTGTGAAGCAATGCTGCTGTGGTGGATTCCGTTTGTGGTTTAGCATGGTCTTGCTGAAACATGCAAGGCCTTCCCTGAAAGACACGTTGTCTGGATGAAGCCTTTCCAGATTTGGAAGTTGCCCATGTTCTGGACACTAATGCAACCCCATACCATAAGAGATGCAGTGTTTTTTTAACTGAGTGCTGATAACAAGCTGGATGTTTGCTTTCCTCCACAGTCCGCAGCACACAGCATCCATATTTTCCAAATAGAATTTCAAAGTTTGATTTTGAGTTTCCATTTAGCTTCAGACCATTTTAAACGAGCTTTGATTCAGAAAAGACAGAGGTGTTTCTGGATTGTGTTCACAGCATCCATTACCCCTAGATTTGTGCAAAACCCAAATATAGAAATGAAAATCTGTAATAATAAATTTAAAATAATAAATCTGTAACTTGAAAAAAAACTCCCAAATATTGTAAAAAAATTTTTACGCTTTTACAATGTGATTTTTCAGGCATCTCAATAATACAGTTTGTCACAAAATTGTTATGGGAATGCTTTTTGCCTAATTCCATGTCTCTGACAACTATATAGTATTAATGAAGCCAAAAACAGGTGTGACACAGCTGGCCAATCTGAAATAATCAAAATCTAGTTTCCAGCTGTTTTTGGCCTCATTAATACTATGTAGTTGTGCTGTAACACAACTTAATCGTTATGTGTTACTGCATTACAGAATTTGAATAATGATTTGAATGATCATCCACTGCCATCAATATCAGACTATTTTCTCAACAGATTTGGCAGCGATCGCAATAATTTGTCAAAGACTAAAGCTGTTTTTGTCGCTCTTCTTCAAAGTTGAGATTTCCTATTTTGTAGTTTTGTGGAGAAGTCTCACAGGATGAGAGAGGTACGGAGCACATTACTGCTGCCATCAAATTCAAAATAAGCAAATATTTTCCATGAAATGGAAAATGTATCAATTTTAACATCTTATATGTTATGTCTTATTGGCAATAAAATATGGGTTTGTGAGATTTACAAATCATGGCATTATGTAGTTAATTTACATTTTCCACAGTGTTGCAACTCCTTTGGAATTGGGGCTGTAACAATTTTCCTTCTCTCACTTTGTTTTAATATTATTGCAATGATTTATTTGAAACCTAATATTAATGAAACTGGTGACCTGTCCACGATGTAGTCTTGCTTTTCACTTGTAATGAGCTGGGATAGACTCCAGCAGACCCCCATGACCCTCTGGATTCAGCAGGTATAGAAGATGGATGGATGGATATTACTGAATAAAATTTATATTAGATATTAATGAAATAATATTTAAAACATATAGATTAGCAAAAAAACTAGTATGAAAATAACATTTGATAAGTACTTTGTTTGTTAGAATGAATTAAGATAATAAAAATTAACAAAGTAACTATAATGATGTGAACTGTTATATACCTTTTTTTGATTTGATTGATTATCTCTGTATAAACTGTTCATAGCGATTTGGCCAACAGGATACTGTGTTAACTCCATTAGAACTACCTCTTGGACATGTTTTTATTTTAATATTTTTCGATTATACTTCTCATGTCCTATTCAGTAATTGATCCATATTTAGACAGCAGTAGGCTTACTGTGGAATGCTCTGTGATTGTAATGATGTCTGCAGGTTGTTGGAAATGCGTGTGGGACATTACGGTGGCTGTTTAGTCAGAGAAGACGAAGCTGTCACTCAGATACATTATCTGAGCTCATCCCTCTGGTGGAGCTGTCACCCCTGGGTGGCGACAAAAGAGGTTGCTAATATCTGAATAAGACTCATAATGCAGGGAGTGACAAAGTAGAGACCATCACTGTTCAGTGAGACAAACTAATATAGCAGTTGCTCCTCTACTAAAATATCTACATCTTTCTCTTCTTTTTATTGGTTCCAGTGCCAGACTCTATGGCTTTACAATGTTTATAATGATCATTGAGGAATCTAATTTGAAGCTTAAACTTTTTAAAATTTTTATGTACTGTGTAAGGTTGCACATTTATTGGCAGATACATCATCTGGAATCTGCAGTCAATAGTATTTGATCAAATATTGATCATTTCTGAAACCTTTCACAAGTTTCAATGTGAATATCATATTATGGTACATTTTAGATGTTCATCAAGTAAATATAGCTTAAGTATGTTTTGACCAACAGCTAAAATAATAATTCAAAGTAACATTACACAAAAATGGGCAAATACATCTAGATGAAATATAACAGTTCTAATGATCCTCTAACAAAAATGGCAAGTCAGCATATTCACAGTCGTGCAAAAGTCAGTACCCACTCTTTTAATCATCCTATGTTGTTTTGTGTGTATGTGATACTAAATAGTCAGTAGTATCTAGTTTTACTGTTAACAGCAATACCTTGAAGTAACAGTTTTTTTTCTTTTTATTATGTCTTTATCAGTCTCTCCCACAGTTTTATACCCAGATCTTTTAAGATCCTGTCACAGTATTTCAATAGAGATCGGCAGACCACATGATCAACATGCAATGAAGTGGAAAAAGTTCTGCAGCAATTACAGAAAGTGAAAACTTACAAAACCCCTTTTTTTAATCTATGAGATATTTAATACTATTCCTGCTTTTGCAGATTGAATATGTATGTATTTTTATATAGATTTTGTATTTCAATATAAAAGTCAGAGCGGTCAGCATGAACTGATGTGGCATGGTATTCTGACACATCTTTGGCCAGTGTACCAAATGGCTCAGATGTAAACATTCAATTCATAGTACATTTATGGTATGCAGTTTGTTGGCTGGAAATGTAAAATTTTTGGGATGTATTTTTAGCTGTCTGGGAAGAATTTGGGTCAGCACGCACATGAACAAAGCAAAAGTTGGAAGTCCAGTGGAGTACTTCACCTGTGAATCACTATCTTTAAAGAAACTTCTGTACAGGCTTCATTTGGAGAGTTTTCCCTTCAATTTTCTACCCTCACCCCCATCTAATCTGCCATTACCAAGGCTGCAAACTCGAGTTCATTAGTGTTGTCCATCGTCATCCTCCTGATCACTGCCCAGACCAGGTTTTTTTTTTAAAAAAAAAACTTGGTTCAAGATTTTCTGCAATGGTAAATTAGAGTATACATAAAAATCTGTGAAAAAAAGCACCCTTCAGCTGTGGCTGAGCTGATGAAACTGGTCTGGACAAAAATGTTGGAATTCTCAAAATTCTGTTGCACAACCTTTTGAGGCAGTCGCAGCAATCAAGTGATTTGCATAACTCAGTGAGATTTCTGCACCTGTAGTAATCTTACTGAGGTATTCTGATCCACTGTTCATGAACAAATTGCTCCAGTGGTCAAGGTGGGTTTCTTCTCCAAACTCCAATCAGGCTTTTGTTTAATGATTTTCTTTCAACTGTGGAGTTCTCCTCAGTCTTCTACTTTAGCTCAAACAGTGATGTATGGTGTGATTTACACTGATGTACCTTGACAATGGCATTCTTCTTGAATGTCTTTAGAAGTTGTTTTGGGCTCTTTTGGTTTCCATTTATATTATCCATGTCTTCACTTTTTCATCAATTTTCTCCCTGTGGTCTCAACCAGGGAGGATAACTAGAGTCCCATGAACTCTAAACATCTGATAGAAATTTACAATTGTGGTCGCAGGGACCTTGATCTACTTGGAGATGGTCTTATAGCCTTTAGCTCTCTATTATTTCCTGTCTCATCTCCACAGAGAGCATCCTCTTTTGCTTTATCGCACATCATGATACTGAACAGCAGAGTGATGACTTTTCACCTTTCAAATAGTTTGTAAGATTGAAGACACCTGTGATACTAATTACAAGACATGTTTTAATTTGACATGTCACTATGGTCAAATTATTTCAGTCTTTTCAAGAGGGGACATCTAATTTGTCCAGGCTAGTTTAATTAACCCTAACCCTAACCTTTTTTTTTTGCTTTTTTTTCTCGGCTAGTTTAATTAGTTACTTTTTGTTTTTTCCTAACAATACCAATTCTGATGAAGTTGGTACACTATGTTAAATGTAAATAAAAACACAATTCAATGATTTGTAAATCTCATAAACCCAAAGTTTATTCCCAATAGAACATAAACATCATATAAATGTTGAAACTGGGACAATTTTTCCATTTAATTTAAAATTGATGGCCTCATTTTAAATTTGATGGCAGCAGCACGACTAAAAAATGTTGAGAAACAAGAGGAAACAAATGGATGGAAAAGTAATTGGCACAAATCAAAAACAACTGGGGAAGCATTTGAGAACTAATTAGGTTAGTTGGCAACATGTCAGAACAATACTGGTTATAAAGGGAACATTTCAGAGAGGCTGAGCAAATAAATGCAAAGATGGGTAGAAGTTCAATAATCTGTGACAAAATGTGTCACATCTGTGACAAAATGTGTCAAAATATTGTGGAATAGTTTCAGGAATATTTAAAATTGCCAAAATTGTGAGAATCCCACCATCTGGAGTGTATAATATCATTGAAAGATTCAGAGAATCAGGAGGAATCTCTGTGTGCATGGGACAAGGCTGAAGATCAAAACTGGATGCCTGTGAACTTCAGGCAGCACTGGATGACAGACATGATTCTCTACTGGAACTCACTGCACTGACTCAGGAACACTTCCAGCGGTACTGTCTGTCAACACAGTTCATCATACAATCCACAAATACAGCTTACAGCTCTGTCATGCAAAGAAAAAGAAACATGTAAACACAATCCAGAAATGCCTTCATCTTCTCTGAACCAAAGCTCATTTAAAATGGAAACCTGTTCTGTGATTAGATAAATCACAATTTGAAACTCTATTTTGAAACCATGGACACTGTGTTTTGCAGACTACAGAAGTGAGGTACCATCCAGCTGTTATCAGAGTCATTGTAGCAATGAACATTGAACAATGACATTTAGTGTTCAGGACAATAATTATGCTGAAAAAAAGGTAAAAAATAGAATAAGTAGACATATACTAATAACTAAAAACTCAGGCGATCGTACAGACATACAACATATTGCACCGGTCCCTTGGTCAAGTTAAATGAAAACTTGCCAAAAGTTTGCATCTCTGATGGTATTGGGTTCCATTTGTGTCTATGATGTGGGCAGCTTCCAGATTTAGGAAGCTGCCCACATGACCAAGATGTCCAGGCCAAGCCATCTTCCTGGTCTGATCAACTTGTTTTATTACTGTTGGTTTTCTTTGTATATATGGCCAACAAGTCACTCATATACTTGTTTATGATCACACAATACACCTTGACATTCATGTCTTGACATTCTTGATATTTGAGTAATGTCAAATTTTCATTGCTCATTTTCAGTAAATAATTTATTACTATTATCAGTTTCAAGTTATTTCATTAGCCATGGTGGATTTTTCTTTCCTTAATGGACGGGTACCAAGATATTTTTCCACTTGTATCTGTTGTAGTAATATTCTTCTGTTTTTAGAAATTGCGTGACTTTCCTTAAATTACATTTGGGCAAGTTAATTGTCTTCCTTTTTAAATTCCACCCACTACTGATTGCCTGAACTTCACCTTGTTATTAACCAAAAATAAACTAAGGTGCCCAACCATGGTAGGGGATTCAAATGATAAAAACATGCCACCAAATACTGTATCATCTATGTATATGTTGTGTTCATGTTCAATTTATGCATCACTGTGTTGGGGGTGGGAATTGGGATGTACCAGTTGATACGTCTGATGTGTGACAAGCTGGATTCTTGACAGGAGCTGTCACAGGCATAGCGGGGTATCCTTATCAATCAACCCATCCCCCAGCTGCCAATCAAATGTCACAGCAACTATGGCTGTGTTATCTACACAGCTGTCTGTTCTCTTTTTCCGTCACATGGAGAATGATGCAAATGACTCAGGAATGGGAAGGTACACAATAACAGTGCACAGCAGTGCAGACTGCCCACAGATTTGCATCCGATGAAGAGTTTTTGTCAGCAAAACTCAACAAACATTCTGTTCAGGTTTTAAAATGGCTAAGTCTTAAAGTGGCTTTAGGCAACATTCTTTTCTGTTTTGTTTTGTACATCTTTCTGATTATTGATCTATTAGATCCTGATAAAATAGAGGACACAGGATTCCATTAGACTGAGAATAGTGAAGTTTTTCTTCTCTGAATAAGGATAACCTGGCTCTGTAAAACGTATGTAAGCTCTTCTATACTGAATTTACAAAAACACAATTATTTTGCCCAGCAGTTGTGCTAATATTTTTTTTTTAACGTGTGAATCAGTTTGTCAGTAAATTAGACAATTGGGTTGTACTGGCTTTGCAAATAAAAAACTCTTTTAAACTAAAGACCCTTTTTAAAGACCCCTTGACAAGCTCATAATCATTGTATCAAATCTCAGAGAGAGTTGTAAAATTACATTGAACTCAGATGTTGTTCAGCACCAGGTAAATCTTAGAAAAACAAATTATGAGAGACTAAAGGATGTAGAAATGGTCCTCAATACATGAACTTTACTATGAAATCCTGACTGATCAAATAATGAATAATGAAATGAGACATGGCAGCATTTTTATTTAACGTTTTCTTTTTTTAATGCAGTAATACATCTTCATACAGAGCACAACTGTCATGGGGTGGTAGTGGTAGAGGTGGTGGGAGGTTGGAAAGGGCTTATGACCTTTGTTGAACAGCAGTAGAATGAATATGTAAAGAAGAGCTGCTAAGTAAAAAGCTAAGAGACCCCCAGCTGAGGCTGCTCTGGGCTGGCCTGCAGCCACACAGCACCACATTGGTCCTTTCAAGTAAAGACAACCAGCACTCAATCAAGGGTCTGCAAGGGAAATAGTTGTTAACAGATCAATCACCTGCAGGATGAAACCAACAGAAGAGCAATCCATCTACAGCAGAGCCTGTATGCTAATGACAGGAGTCACCATTTACTTTTGCACAACTGTCGAGTGTTTGTGTGAATGTGTTTAAGAACTGTTGGTACAGGTACAGTACTCTTTTTAAAAAAAAAAAAAATTTGAGCATGTAGGATAACCTTCAACTTTTCTTTTCAAAAGAAAATCAAGTGGTTAGACCTCTGATCACACTTGTGTCTCAGAGTTCTCACGACTGGATGGTTTAGACTCCCTCCAGTCAACTGTATACTGGAACTATATTGTTGTTTTATAAAACCACATGTTGACAACTTAAGGTGGTGTTTGTTGGCTGTCTCTAGCTATCTCTAATCTCTCTCTAATTAGAGATACCTACTGCATTTATGTTGACTCCAGCTCCTGAAATTCTGTGTCATTGAAAGAGTATTAGTACTTAAAGAGTATCAAGATGTTACTGAAGGACTTCTGATTGTTTTGTATGTGATTCTAATTTTTTGTATTGGTGTGTGATTCCTTGTTCTCATAAGATGATAGTGGGTTGAGCTGATGTTTCTTTCTTGCACTCTCCTAACCTCCCATCCTGATGTCAACTGCCTTAATATTCTTCTGGCTCTGGTTCTGACACACAAATAGTACTCTAATGTGTTTTAATTCCTTATTTTCTTTGTTTTGTAATTAATGGTTCTGGATTTTTTTTCCCCTTTTGGGGTTTTACCCAATAGTAAATTTAGTTAGTAGTATGAAGTCTTTTACTGGCTCCTTGATTTTTGGAGCTTAATGTTTTTCTGCTGGTGACTATAAAGGTAAACTATGATGTTTTTGATTCCCTACTTGGCTCGCGTCTTGTGGGATATTTTGATCCCTGAACATACCAAATACAGTACGTTTCCTCTGTGGTTTAGCTAGGTCTCATGCATTTTAATTCCTTTTTATCAGTCCAGTCATTATTGATATCACTTGTCGTTTGTTTTATTAGTCATTTTGACATCAATTAATCTGTACATGTCAATTGTATATGCACCCCCACAATCCCTCCCCCCACCCCAGATGGCCCAGTTGTCCCAACTCCATCATTCTAACTTGAAAATGAAGTTAGATTTAAAAAAAAACTCCAGAATTCAGAAGCCATAAAGGAGCCATCATTTTGAGAACTAATTAAAATGCACCTGCTGAAGAAGACCAACACATGTTGTGAAATTTTTAGACAAAATCTACAGGTCTTTGGGACAAGAGTGTGTGCAAAATTTTTGAAGAGAATATATTCAGTATAATAAAATACATGGTAATATGTATTTGAACTCCTGTACACAAAGCAAGCAACTTCATACAATAAGTGAACATAGTACACAGTGCAAAATGGCCCCACTGAGAAAGAAAGTGTTATTGTGTTGTTTGAATGAACATGACTAGCGAAGAAGACAGAGCATAGCGTGCATAGCTAAAATAGTTGATGTTGACTAGTTAATGTGGTTTGAAGTGCAGGTTAGGTGTCAGTGTGTGAATAGTTTTATTCTTTGGCTTTTAACCTCAGCCAGACTTAGATTTCTTATTTAATCTTAGGCATTTTAATTGGTCTTATTAGAGTTGAATTTAAATTGTTCTTATGATCTTTTATTTTATTCTTTTAAAAAATCTCTTATGTTTCTTATAATCCCTTTTAGTTCTTAGTTTTGTTATGTGCAGAACTTTGTTTCACAGCTGTGGTTGTTTTTAAAGTGCTTTATAAATAAAGTTGGTGTGGTATGGTAGTGATGTGGTGTGTTTGTGTTTGGCTTTAGTCACTGTATGCTGTTTGTCTTCAGTGTGAGGAACTCTGAATTTTCTTTCTTTTAACACCTTAAAGCTATATTTTCTTTATCTCCCTGCTTATCATTCCTCTGACACACATGTCCTTATCTGTGGTTCAGGGCTTCGTCTGTGTAGGCTGTAGTTCAGAAGTTAGAACAGTTGTCTCCCAGTTGAAGGTAGCTGGATTCCTGGCCTCATAGACTGCTTGTAAAAATGTCCTTAGTCAAGGCGATAAACCCTAAATTACCTCTAATATATTCATTGGTATATGATGTGTATGTATGAACAGACCCATGAAGAAAATTAGTAACTTATGGCACTTTACTTGAATACAAAATACTGTTAAACAAAAATACCAAAGAGGTTCAAACTGTTTGTCTCATAACTGAAAACGGATCACAGAATAGTTCTATTATTGATTTCTGTTTCATACTCAGTTAAAAAACAATAAATTCACACAGTTTTTAGAAATAGAAACATTTTAAAAAATCACACCACAGTATCTTATTGGATTTTGTACAAAAACATAAAAAATATAGGCAGACTTCAACAAAAAACATTTCTTACAACATATTTTTCATTCTTTTTGTTCATACTTTTTGTTTATTGTTCTCTTGCTCCCAGCCAGCCTGTGAGCTCTCAGTTGTGATTATTGTGGCCTGCTCGCAAGTCCTGATGTTGTTATCATCATAACTGTGGTCACCTGCCCAGTATACTGAGGATGTGCTGTGATTTGGACAAATTGTGATTAGATGTCTTCACCTCTTTAAGGATCAAAACACAACTAAGACACAAAGACCTGGATTGAGAAAACCAATGTGATCTGAATACTGAAGGGGAATGTTATTTTTGCAACTGAACAGTTGAATTTTGTTGCGTCTTTTAGATAAGGTAAAATAAGATACCACATGATAAGCAGAACAAAGCAGAAAGCAAGAACATTATAACAACAAATTGTTAAAAATGTCTAAAATGACTTTACATTTAATGCACCTGATAAGCTGGCATCTGCTTTCAATTCAATTAAATAAATTCAGTTATGTTAAAGTCACTAAGCAACATGAATGTACTTGACATAGACGGAAAGATGATGGCTACATCTTTGTTAGGACGTATCCATGATGGATACTTCTTATTCATGTTTCATACTCCACCACAGTTTGATTTTAGAGTGCACCAAGGCTCAGCTAACAACATTAACATTTATTTCAAATATCTGCACTACGAGCAAAAGCTGTGAGTTTTAACCGATATAAAACTGTAAGGTGTGAGCACACTCTTACAATGTTGATTTTCTCAGTCATTTGCAAGAAAAACATACCATTAGTAACATTTCTGGCTCTCCACTTAGAGTTTGTGTTAAATTACAAGTTTCTGAAACTTAAAAGTTTTGAATACAACAAATTTTTTGACTTAACCTACTGGAGATGTTTCATTTTTGAAGTTTTAATGATGTTTTTGAGAGTTAAATTTCCAAATGTATACTTTTAACCTACTTACTTTGGTGTAACAAAACTTTGCAACTCATTCATCTAAAAAAACTTAAATAGAAATAAATATATATAAAAAATCTTAAAACACTCCTTTTTTGTGCCTTTTAAAGATAATATCAAAGACATTATGTTAAGTGTTAAGTCTAATATACTCATAATTGGGAGACAGGTGCTCTTTATCCTAAACAACTGGACCAAGTAATTCTTGCCTCAGTTGATGTTAGACTTACACATTTACATTTACAGGCAGCAAAGTTGGATAGGATTTCATACTGACACAAGAACTGACTAAGACAGACATATGGGCTCAGAGATGACCTTGGTCAACCTCACAGCTTACAGAAAGATCTCCTGGAACAAGTCCAGAATGTGGCCACCACTGAAATCATAGGTTATAGATGGTCACTTGTGTGCTGACCTCTATGTGGACTGAGCTGCACCCACCAAGGCTGGACACACCTCTGTCCACAAATCCACCGACTAAAGAAAGATAGATAAACTGTTGTCATATTGTCTGAGCTCCAGAATTATGGTGAAACCTGAAAGTCTAAAGTATTAGGACTATTAGTATGACCCGTGATGTCAATATTTATGTTAAACTCCTCTTTTTGAGCATGCTTTATTAATATTACATATTGACTTGAATGCTAGAGTGTAGTTTTGTGTAATTTTGTTGTTCTATGTGCAGTCTTTTGTCTTTCAACTTCACTATCCAGTGAAGCTGAAAGACAAAAGAACACACTAGGACAAAAGAACACCTAGATTTTACATTGTGGTTTTGGTTTTCCAGTTAGTTTTGCATGATTGAAAATGCAACATACCTTTTAAAGTTTTAAATACCTGCATTTGACTGATTCAGCTCTCTCTGATTCTTCTCTCTCTCTCTTTCTCTCTCTCTCTCTCACACACACTCCCCACCCAACCCCTCCGACAATTCCCAGTATAATCTTATATCATATTTTGAAGACCACAGGTCAAACACAGATTCCTTGAGGCAGACAGAACTTGACATATATACCTTGATAAAAGAATCCTCTTGTTTTTGTTATTCGCTGCTATTGTACTGCCAACTTCTTAGGGCCTGATGAACCAAGCCAGACTATGAGTTATGCGAAACTTCTTGAGGATCATAGCTTTTCAATGCATAACATTCTGTTCAATATAAATTAATGAGAAATATTAATATATTAATATTAATAAATCCACCTTTTACAATATATTGAATGAGCACTGGGTCAGTTATCAAGGGAGATTTCTGTGATTGGCTGTACTGTATAGTAACAAAACAAAGTATCTTAGGTTTGATGCATGTAGCTACTTAATAAAAGCAACAGAACAAAATCCAGTGTGTACATTTTAATATTAACAGGTTGTGAGTATAAACATCTGAAAACTAGCCTAACTAAACTATGCTCTACACTAAAAGCTGATCTCCTGACTTTATACAAGTCTATTTTGCTTAGCTTATTTTTTTGGTTTGCTTTTTAATCAAATTAAATGATATATATTTCACTATTCCTATTGTGTGGAATATTTGGTTCACAATAATTGCCCAGTAAGTGGTTTTGAACTGTGGACTGTAGTACATTAACTAATTTAAAAGACATAAGGGGAGTGACTTTACATTTTAGAGCGTGACTTAAATGGCTCTGAAACACAAGTCATCGAATAAACAAAGCACATGTAAAAACTGTTGAACAGTTACCTCAAACATGCTTTTTTAGTAGCCTAACCCTTGTTAATACCCAATCAAAATGCTATTGACCTCCGAAAAACCCATGGAGCTGATTCTAATTTAACATTCTGGCTCAGGTTACACTCAGGCAATTTTTGCAGCATCTGGAGTAGTTGCCATTGTTTTGTTTTGTGTATTAGTGACCGTAAAAATCCTTCAGATGGCCAATACGGCCTCTGTGGGAGCCCAGGCACCAAACACAGGGTCACAACAGGGGAAATAGTTGTATTGTCATTCATAGAGGCAGACACTCAAAGTTTCTCTTTTGAGCCTTGATGGGGGATCCACCATTACATGTAGCTGAGAACTATTGCTGCTTCTTGAGATGAGGGCCTGCCATACAATAAATTGCTCAAGGGCACAATGACTTCAAATAGGTTTCAAGGTAAACTCCCTTTGCACAAAGGAATGTCCGAGGCACTTCAAGTCACAGACAGTGGGGACCACATTGCATATTGAGCTGTGTATTGGGGATTTCTTGTTTTCTAATTTTTGACTGTTATAAACAGATGAACAACTGAAATGTTTCCAGATTAAAGGGAAAAGAACAGAGGAAGTCAAAGGGGATGTTTTGTGTCTCTACAGAGCAAATATGTTTCAATAACAAATGCAAAAAATATGTGGAAACCTGGTCCAGACTGATAGTTTGGACAGGGTAACAGTTCAAGTGAACTGAAGATGACGATTTATTGCAGGAACTCTTCAATACGTCACTGGTGGCCTCTAGTGGCAGATTATGTTAAATGCTGTCCAGGGTGTACCCCTGCCTCTCACCTGCAATGGGCTGGGATTGGCTCCAGCAGACCCCCGCGACTCAGTAATGGATTCAGCAGGTATAGAAAATGGATCGATGGACATACAAAGGCTGATTCAGATCCAGTCCATCTATTTAAAGGTGGTCTGAGATAATTGTGTCCACATCATAATGGAGTCAAAACAATTTTCTTTTTCCCCCTGAAGGAAATTGACTAGTTCTCTGCTTTTGACCCATCTCTAGTTAGACTAGGAGCAGTGGGCCACAGCTGCACACAGGGAGCAATTGGGGTTAAGGGCCTTGCTCAGGGATATATACCTCACCTCTGTTAACCCGGGGGATTGAACCTCAACACTCAAACCCACCTCTTTAACCACGAGGCTACCACTGCCCCAAAACATGGTAAAGCATTCTGGGATGAACTCAATAATAAACTAATAGCTTAAGTGATGACTCATTTGATCTTGTGTCTAAATGAAGATAATAAAATTTTTGTCATTTTCTTCCCTATGTTTGTGATGAATCTTGTATTTCATACACTTTGCTTTTCATTGTGCATGTTCTTTGTAGAATTACGCTTTAAATAACAACACATTTCATGTTTTGAAGCGAAAATGAGGTGGGTTTTTTTTTTAATAAAAAGCAGGAAGTAAGACACATTTGACAGACATTTTAATGCCAGGATAAAGGCACCCTTTAAGAGCTGAACATTTATGGTTGGATTTTGCAAAACACCTGTTAATGGAAGGTCTGAACAGGTATGAGGACTTTAGAGATGAAAGTCCCCTGATGTTCTGTCCAGTCTTGCAAACTCACTCTCTCTATCACGTAAACAGAAATGGAGACATTTGGCCCAAAAGGTTCTACAAAGTATATATCTACACAGCAGAATGTTTATCTTAAATTTGGTCTGTTTGATAACTAATTATTTTGCAGTGTCAAAGTTGTACAAAAAAAGTAATCCCATGTTTTAATTTTAAACACTCCATTATTTTTTAAATAATTTAATTTTTTCATTAAAAAAGTACATAAATATACAAAAACAAATTATTATCCATTCCTATTTTTACTTTATATTTTAAGAGTAAGATAAACAATTGTCTGAGTCCTCTTTCACTCATCCTCTATTGTTGAAGAACTGTAATCTACTCATCCTGGACAAATGTATGAATGAGTACTTTACTCCCACACTTTAACCTGACATACTTTGGACAAGTCTGGTTTTGAGGCATGTTTTTAATCTTAAGTGTCTCTGTTCTTCTCTTAATACAAACTCTAAACTAAATAAATTTCTGTTGCATTATTTCTATCAGGGCTGCAAGAGAACCAAGAATTCTGCTTCCCAAAGTGGTCTTAAACTGGCATAAATACAGATTAAATACAAAATAAATATAAAAAAATAAATAAAACTTAATCCAACCTCCACATTTTTCTCATTGAAACTCTACTAGCCTTATTGCATGGATAGGCTTTTATCATGGAAATTACACATCTGTAAGTATTGAATTTTATTCAGAGAAATTTAAATTCATTCAGGTAACACCTGAAAACTGTTTGAAAACATATTTGTTGAAGCGACAGCAGAGATGTGACAATAACAATTTGTGTCTTGTGCTGATGGAATGGTTTCTAAATGTACATTTTTAACTGTCAATGGTTCTAGCTGGTACTGTCTCTTTATAAGCTGCAGTTGTTTATATGACAATTCCAGATTTCCTAGTCTTTTATAATGAAATCATTTTGCAGCAAAAGGTAATTAAGCTAATCAGAAATGAAGCTTGGCTGAGTGTTGATGAGTGTGCTCTCAGTCAATATGTAATGTGTACATTGATCTATAAATGTGAGGGGGTGTGGGTTGTCTGCGTGGCAGCATAGTGTTAAAACCTTGAGATCAGGCTGACCCACTTGCTCATAAATACTTACAGCTTGTCGCAGAAAAGTGTTACATTCATCAGCTATCTGTGAAACAATTTACATGCAGTCATTGATTGCCAAGGAAGACAGGGCAGAGCCGGATTTCTAATGCCACAAAGATAGCTCACAGAATCTTTCTTGTCAAGAAAAAAAAAATCTGCATGGACAGATAATAATATCGATAGAATTGAATATTTTCCACCCAAAATTTTGTAAAGCTATTGTTTTTAAATTTCTGTACTTTTAGTTGACAGAAAGAGAAATGTGTTCGAGTCAAAACACAGCGAGTTGCATTCTAAAAGGTTTTTAAATAAAATAAACATCTTGTGTGCCACAGACTCCTCCCAAACATGGGGCATGAGGCATGGGGGTTACTGCTCCCACTTAGGTGAAGGTTATCTCTGGAAGAAAGAAGTCTGTATGGCAAAATTCCACACTGGTAACAAATGGTAAAATGGTGTTGGAAAGCTGAACTCGGATGGAGAAAAACAAATCTTCAGGTTCATTATGACATCTATAAAGAGAAAGTTCACTTTTATAATTTACAACTGAGGAATGCAAGGAACACCTATTTTTCTGACATCATTACCAAAAACAGTCATAATTTGTTATATTTGCTGCAGTTGACAGGCTAATAATTGGTGAAGCAGGTCATGGTGGAATGACATTCCACCATAACATACTTTTTTTTTTTTTTTTTTTTTCAAATTCTTCACAGACAAAATCCAAAATATTAGACAAGGATTTCATACATTACCAGATGGTTTAGGACATGTTCCATGTCCACCATGAACCACTTTCAACACCATGACACAATTTCATCCCATTAACAGCAAAGAGCTGGAGAACATCTTACGTCAACTGAATTCCTCCTCTTGCCATTTAGACATCCTGCCAACAGGTTTTTTTTTAAAAGGGCTCAAAAAATTTGGAGTCAGACCTGTTACAGATCGTGAACTTGTCTTTAATGTCAGGTGTGTTTCCTGAGCCACTGAAAACAGCTGCAATAAAACCTCTGCTGAAAAAGGACAATCTTGACAAGACACAAATGAACAACTATAGGGAGATCTCAAATCTTTCATTTTTAAGTTAGATAATTGAAAAGTGGATTTTCAACAGCTAAATGACTTTTTTACACAAAATAACTGCTATGATGTCTTCCAGTCAGGTTTTAGACAGCACCACAGCACTGAGACTGCTCTGACCAAAGTGCTTTATGACATATGCTTGAATACAGACAGTGGAAAAATGTCAGTTTTACTGGATCTCAGTGCTACAATTGATACAACTGACCACAATATATTACTCAAATGGCTGAAGAACTGGGGAGGTCTTTCCAGAACTGTACTAAACTGTACACATTTCTAGTTTACAATTACAGTACTTGTCTGTAAATTATAGTCATGAATCAGTTAAGCTACATTACCACCTGCTGAAGATAATGCACAGTTCCAAAGCATGCAGTGGAAACTGATGCATCCTTTCCCTGCGATAACAAACTGGATGCTGCAAACTCAGAGTTATACATTTTAAAGTATTAGCTGATCTTTTATACAGTGAAAGATCTGCTAATCTTACTTTAAGTAAATCAGTAGGAGATGTACTAAAATACATTCAGTTTCAGTACACTTCATTTCCATAATGTACTGACAGTCAAATCAAACTTTAATTATATAGCACTTTTCATACAATAAAATGTAACACAAAGTGCTTTAGCAGTAAAAACAAAATCAGTGCCACCCACCCCCCCCCCGACCCTAATCACGATCAATGATGTAATACAATCGAAGGTTAAAATAAATAACACGTTAAACATTGTTGGGAACAGAAGAACCAATAAGGGGAACACTATCACACTATGACAAGGAGCTGTCTGCATCACAAGGTGGCTGCCAAACCTAAGACCCAGGCTGCATGGCAGGGGCCACCCCTGGGCGGGTTGTGGCCCAGGGGTGAGTTGCGGCCTTGTAGAGCTGTTCTATAAACGTGTGGCATAGTATTGGAAGGCAGCCTCACCAATAGTTCTGGGAATTTTAAGAAGGCCAGTACCAGAGGACCTGAGGGTTCATAAGGTGAAAGCAAATCGCCAAGATAAGACGGCGCAAGACCATTAAGACTCTTACCTCTTAATGATAAGAAGTATCTTAAAACCAATGCAGTGATTTTAAAATGGGTATAATGTGAGCCAGCTTTCTGGTCCTTGTCAGCACACGAGCACCTAAGTTCTGAAGAAGCTGAAGATGTGAAATGGTTTTGTTGGGAAGACCAGAAAGCAGGCCATTACAGTAATCAATGCGACATGTGATAAAAGCATGCATCAGCATCTCTGCGTTGGCCCAAGAAAGAAACGGGCAGACTCTGGCTATATTCTTCAGATGATAAAAACCTGTTTTAACTAAATTTTTTATATGTGGAATAAAACTAAGCTCAGAGTCAAGAATGACACCCAAGTTCTTTACTTGATCTTTACTTGATGTCTTTACAGATAGTGCATGTAATTTTTACAAATGTTTCTCTCTCTTGGCCTTGGGACCAATATCTAATACTTTGGTTTTGTCCTGATTGAGTTGCAGGAAGTTTTCTGCCATTCATGATTTAATGTCTAAAATACAATGAAAAAGATCATCAATTGGCTGTGTGTCTTCAGGGGATATGGACATGGTGATGTACAGCTGTGTGTCATCAGCATAGCTGTGAAAATTAATGCTATGTCTCTTAATGACATCCCCAAGTGGAAGAATATATAAGTTAAAAAGAATTGGGCCAGAAATGAGCCTTGGGGTGCACCATTTTTTTTTTTTTATTGTCTGCATACATTTTAATGGTTACTACCATGATTTGGTAAAACCTTTATCTAATGGATAAATATATATGCCTTTTAATCTTGCAGCAGATGTTTTCATATGTTGCTTTACTCTGGGGTGTGCGTCCTTCACCAGTGGTGGTCATGGTGTTTGGTGGAACCATGGAAGAGGAAGAACATAATCAGCTACAGGTGTGCTTGCTAGCTGGGCAGCCTGGTGGAGTGTGGGAGCTTGAACAGGGCTGCTCCGCTTCTTTGGTTGAACACCAGCAGGCTTGTAAAAAAGAGGTGGTCTTGAAGGTCTGCATAGTGTAATAAATGTTGGCAGCTAAAATACAGCTGCCCAGCTTATTCGGGTGAATGCCATCAGCCCTGTAAAAAGAATATCAGTTCCAGAACAGGTTAAAATTGTCAATTAAACCAAATTTCTTGACCATGCAGGCTGACTGAAGCCAGGTGTTGAGGCTGAGGAGCCTGCTAAAATACCACACTTCACGATTCAGTGGGGGGAAGAGTCCAGAAATAAAAAAAAAAGATAAACTACAGCCACTCAAAACGTTAAAAGTTCCTTAAAATCCTTTTTGGTTAGCTCAGATTGTCCATGAGAAGTGATGGAGTTAAAAAAGTGCACATTTCTAATAACTGAGTCCCCAACTATAGCTGTAGTTGGGGCAAATAGGGGCGAGGAGATGATGGAGGTGATAGTTTCCCTGCATCTCTCTGGTCCAGAGGGTCCGGACACTCACAAAGTGAGAGGATCTGAAGCATGGGAGACCAAAGAGACTGCCAACTGCAAAAGAGGTGTTGTCCCAGTGTAGACGCCCCTCTGCTGAAACCCCTTTCCCAAGCAAGGAGAAACCCATGGTAGTGGTGAAGACGCCTGTCTCGTTGGAGATGCTGGAGCAGGGATTCCAGCAACAGAGATGTCGGAAAGCGAAGATGTCGGACACTTGAGACCTCGGTCCACTGGGCGTCGCAGCACCAAAAATGATGGTGTCCATCAGCTTCTCAACTTTATGAATCTGCTAGAGCTTGTGAATTCTGTCCTCTAATTCTGTGATTTTGGCATTTAAGGCAGAACAGTTGGAGCACTCAGGGTGAGAGGTGACTGGTGCCATTGAGGATTAGTCGCTAAAAGTTTTTAAAAATGGAAAAAAAAGTTGTTAAAAAATGGTAAAAATCGATTAAAAAATGTGGGAACTCCTTTGAGAGCATTTTGACGGTGTCTTTTGTTAGTGATCTGTTTCTAAGCATGCATTTTGTAATAAATGTGTTAAAAGTTAATAGTTCTTAAATTTAAAACCTTTTAAATATACATGTTATTTAAAGAAACTGTCGAAGGATAAACATTCTTACTTCCCCTTCGTTTGTACAAGGTACAAATGAAGACGAATATACTTTGTAGATTAATGTACTTTTGTGTTAATCTTTGTTTTTATTACTACACATGCACGGAGAATATTTACCGATTCAGCGCTGGAGCTTCAGTCTCTCTAAACCATGCATGGCATCAAAACAAAGAAGCCCAGAATTACAGAAAAACACCCCTTTAACTAGTCTTGGTCCCAGCTTTGCAGAAGGTGGACTCTCCCTCTAATGTATCAGTACTTTTCCATATGTGTAGCCTAAGAGGCTTTATCTGTTAGAGGTGGGTGAGGGAACCTTGGTCCTCAAGAGTCAGTGTCCTACATGTTTAAGATGTTTCCCTGCTTCTTCATACAATGGCACAAATGACTGTGTCGTAGACGGAGTGGTTCAGACCTTGCTGATATGCTGATGATGACCATTAATTAGAATCAGTGGTAGAGCAGGGAAACATCTAAAACCTGCAGGACACTGGCTCTCGAGGACCAGAGCTCCCTACCCCTGTTCTAAACTTTCATACAGAGGACTAAACTGAATCAAGCAAAACTACATTTAATGACTGTGAAAACAAGGATTAAATTCTTTCAAGTTTAACCTTACACTCTGAGCTATGGATGTTCACACAGGCCCCTGTAAAGATGGAAAAATGCTCAGGAACTAAAACATTAAAGCCCAGTATCTCCAAAATACTTAATTTATTTTTCAACAGCTCATGATAATATACTTGCACATACCTCCATAATTTATACAAAATTAATCAACCCTTTTTTACAAAAACATTTTGTGCAATTATGGCAGCATGGTGGCTTGGTTGTTAGCACTGTTGCCTCACAGCAAGAAGGTTCCTGGTTTGACCCCCAGCCTGGCAGGAGTCTTTCTGTGTGGAGTTTGCATGTTTTCCCCGTGCTTGCATGGGTTTTCTCCAGGTACTGCGGTTTCCTCCCACAGTACAGAAACATGTACATTAGGTTGATTGAGAATTCTAAATTGCCTGTAAGTGTGAATGTGCGTGTGAACGTGCGTGTGCATGGTTGGTTGTATATGTGGCCCTGTGATGGACTGGCGACCTGTCCAGGGTGTACCCCTGCCTCTTGCCTGCAATGGGCTGGGATTGGCTCCAGCAGACCCCTGTGTAGTGGGTGTAGAAAATGAATGAGTTTTGCGTAATTTGCTTCACAGCCCACACAGATCACTTCACTCCAATAATTTATAAGATGGACATAAATGAAGACATGTTCATGGAATTTTATTAGATCTGATGAACATTAATCAGTTATACTTAACAGAGGATTATGTCATTAAAAGCATGCATAAATATTAGAATTTGACATAATAGATCTACTGCAATGTACAAAAGAGTAAAGAATGATTTTTCTTTTAAAAAACATTATTGGAGAAATCAAATTTAACAAAAATGTATTCTCAACTTGGTGAAATTTGTTGAGCTGACTCTTAAATATATACGTACTCAGAAATATATATAGTAATCCTTGCCATGAAATATTGACTGTTGGGAATTTTAAGTTAACCTAAAGTGCAGCTTTCATTCAGATTCAGGTGTTTCAGCTGGCTATGTACATTCAACAGCTCTGAAAACTAATCTCCAATTTTTCATTCAAACACCATAAAAACTATTTACACCCCACTCAGACTAAGTCAAAGCCACTCAAATATAAATCAAAGTTGTCTCAAAGTAAAGAGAGTTGATGATGAAATATAGTTCTAAACCTAAGGTTCAGTGTAGATAGCAGAAAACTACTGACTGCATGATGAATTCTAGTTTCATACTTTTGTCTATCCTTCAGAATTATTTAGTTGAATGCTTTAAGTTAAATGACAGAACAATGATCCGGAATGTGTGCTGCAAACATTTATTATAGAGAGAAATGTATTTAAAGTTTTTGAAGATGATTAGACATGTGGGTAACATGTTCTGCATTTCCAGTTGCAACTCCAGCTGCTTTTGAAGCTGTATTAGTCCCATGCAAGATTGCTAGATTTCATGAATGTAGTTAGATTCATTTTATCAAAGGTCGGTAAGATGGCAGAGCATGCTGGCACAGCAGCTCAGGATTTTCACTTTTTTCTAGATGAGCCAACAGAATTTTGTTGTAAAGTTTACAATGACAAATTATCTTCTGTTTTATAGAAGAATAAACAAATGTTTTACATCACGTTTTGGTGACATTTTAAAAATATTTTAAAATTCTAGTCAATTAAACTATGTTTAATTGACTTGAATTTTATTCTTAAAATGACCAATAGTTAAGGTTATTGAGATAGAGGAAGTCATAAGTACCAGAACAGTATACTATACTTAATAGTAAGCAATGCTTTGAACCTGAGTTCTGTGTGGAAAGTGGAAAGTTCAGCTTCACCCAGTTTCAGCCTACTGATTTCAAGTGAGGTGGTGTTTGCTGTACTTATTGAAATATTCAATGGTTTGCTGTTTTCATTAAGAAATGGTAATCTTAATCAAGGAACAGAAGAGGAGCTTTCAAACTCCAGTGAAGTGTGTTCCATACCACCATAGCCATTAATCTTCTTCAGCTTTAACTGGTCAACGTGGGCAAGACCTTGGGTCTCCAGGACTGCCTCCTTCTTAGAGAACATCAGGCTGATCTCCATGAAAGTCTTATTCTTGGTCTCTGGGATCACAATATAAACGTAGATGGCCACAGACACACAAATGGTTGCAAACACCAAGTAGCAGTAAGACCCAGCAGACATCTGATTGTTGGATGTGGAAGATGGTTGGAGAATGATTGGAAAGACAGAGAAAAGAGGGCAGAAACATGAGTTTAAATTCAGGGTCTAATACATATCACAAATGTTCACCAGAACTCACAAGTAATATGCAATAAGCTAGCTTTATTTGAAGAACATTTAAAACAGATTCTAAATCATAAGGCAACCGTATCCATTAGGTTTGAGAACTTACACTTACAGGTAACCAGGTATCTTCCTGTGTGGGGTTTGCATGTTCTCCCTGTCTTTGCATGGGTTCCCTCTGAGTCTGGCTTCATCCCACAGCCCCAAACATGTATATTAGGTTAAGTGAGAATTCTAAATTGCCCTTAAGTGTGAGTGTGCATGGTTGTTTGTCTCTGTATGTGGCCCTGCAATGGACTAACAATCTGTCCTGGGTGTACCTGCCTATTGCCTGTAAAGAGCTGGGATAGGCTTCAGCAGACCCCCATGACCCTGTATAGAAAATGGATGGATGGGCCTGGGAAGATGAAATGTTTGGGTGACTTGACATATTTGAATAGACAATGTGGATCTACTCATTATTAATGGTGAACCTGGAGATGGAGCTCCAGATTCTCCTAATGGAAAAGGCTCATGTAGCTGCATCTGATTTTAAGGTTTAGCTAGAAGAGGATGTTTTTTCCACCTCTATTGGACCATATTGGATAGGATGGGGGTACATCCCAAAGTATTATGCCTACTGTATGATGTAATAGCTTTACTTTAATCATGGGTGAGCAACGGACGTTTCTGAATACAGAAAAATACAAACAGATATAGTACTGGCCAAAAGTGTTAGGTACTTCTAGAGTTGTTATTTTATCAAAGTTTTAATGACATTCATATTTGTTTTGAAGTCTACTTAGATTCAAATGGAAAACACAGGAACCTGGCTCTAATGAAAATGAATAGAATGGATTCCCAATTAATATTATTAGAAACATTAAAAGGGGCCTTGTTCTCAGAAAGAGAAGGCCTTAAATAATGTTGAAGGATGAGGAGAGGGGTTGAAATAAAAATTACATATATTTAATGTTCATCACATTGAAATTAACAGAACAGAGATGAAGATAGCATAATTCACCTGTAAGAAGGGGAAGACAAAGCCCACAGTGAAGTTGGACAACCAGTTAAGTGACCCCCCAATGATATAGGCAGCTGGGCGATGGGACTGTTTAAACAATTCTGCTGTAATCAGGAAGGGAACCCCCGCTGGAACAGGAACAAAGGAAAATATGTAAAAACACCATTGCTAATCAATCCTCTTTATTGACTGTTGTGTTATTGGATTTTTACCAATGAAATTGATGAAATAATGACTAATAGGTGCGCTTCAATTAGAGGTTACTAGTGGGGAGACAAATTACAAAGAAAAGCGACCACCTGCAAGTTTTTAACCCTTTCTGGGTGACCCTCCAAAACCTTTCCTATGTTGCAACATTACAGCATGAAGAGATTCTGAGCAGATCAGTGACTAAGGCTGATTTCAAAGTCACACACTAATGTGTGCTGATTTTGGCTAAATGTAGTATACAAGCAAGGACAAAGTCTGCAGCATAAATTCTCACATGAAAATGAACAGTTACTTCAGAACAATTGTGATGGAATTATTAGCCTTGGCCACTCTATGACCTGTCATGACTACAGTTTGTGCAAATTCATATGTTTGTCCTTGATCTGTTGTCTGGCAAATCTATATATTTGTTTGTGGTCTGTTGTTTTGCATAGATGCAAGATTGTTATTAAGGTCACCATGGCATGAATGTTAATCTAGAAGCTTGTGCCTCTGTTTAAACCCGTGTGTTCTGTATTACTTGGTCACTTCTACACTAAAACTTGAGATGTACGTTCTGACCCTTTTGCATGCAAAAGATAATTAAATAATTAAGTTGAGCCATATTGCCAAGTCTTTATTTTAGAGTGTTATTATACTATTTCAGTCTTTTTCAAGTATTGCAGTCACCTAGTGGGTAAATTTTGTCTATACAGAGATATTAAATACCACAACAGCAGTGGTTCTCAAACTTGTTGTGGTGGACCCCCCATTGGGGTTATAAGAATTTTTTTTTAAAAATGTGATTAAAAACATTTTTTCCCCGAGAGAGACAGAGAAAAAAGATCAAGCTTCATCTTTTGTTTTTCATTTATGTGGGAATGTCAAAAATCTATTATACTAGCAGTGACCAAGCATTCGGTTTTTTAGTCATTCATACCATCCCCCTGTGCATATATGCATATATGCATATACATATATATATATAGAGAGAGATTTAAACTGACTGTTTTGCAACAGTGTGGATAGTACTTTATTTAGCTGTGCAGACATCTGTATTAGCAATGCTGCATCTGTTCAGCACAAAGGTTTCCACTGTCAGAGTTGCCTAAATGCTGCTCAGTGGAAACTCTACTTACATAGTTTTGTGGCATTTTAATGAAGCAGTTGAACAACTTGCCTGGTCCAATACAGAAGCCAGCGATGATGCCAACTACACAGCAGACACTGACGTAGCGCATGAATGACAAATGCGTCTGTTGGGAGCAGAAAAAAGTTGATATTGAAATTCCAGTTATTTCTCTAGTTATGTCTGAACTCTTTTTCACACCTGACCTCACTCCTAAGCCAGTTTCCTCTCTCACTGAGCACCTGAAAAATGTATTCATCTATTAATTTTCCTGTGTTTTTGTTTCCAGCTCTGCATCAATTTCCCTTGTTTTAAAATGTGGTGAATAGACAAATAAGTTCTAAAAGTCAGCTGGAGTTTGTATTTTTATTTCACTGTTTTTACTCCAACAGCAGGACATCTTTGAAAAATTCTGATATTAACAGTACATTTCGCTATTGGAGAAGTTATGACTACATTTTAGCTCCCTTGGAAAAGAAGGGAATGTACTTTTCTTGATTATTCTGGATGCCTACTGAAGACTGAAACAAGCATTAAGTTCCTCTTATTTGAATGAGTTGGGACTTTATATTATTAATTGTTTTCTTTTATATTAAGCCCTAAATTGTTTTCTCCAATTAAGATTTTTGGCAAAAGAGTCACCACTATGAATAAGTGAGCAGTTGATGTTCTCACAAACACACCTACTTGTAAAAGAAGTGCTAAAGTAATTCCAGCACAGCAGACACCCATTATTGCAAACCCTCCAATCATGAGGGGCCTCCTGCCCAGTTTCTCAATGGTGAAACACTGGAAGAGATTCAAAGCTGGTGTTAGGCACTCTTAAATGAACCCACACCACAGACCATAGAAAGAAAGAAAGAACAAAAACAATGGTGAGGTTTTATATGTGATAAAATAAAAAAAAAAAAAGATTTGCTGCTCCAATATCACTGCTTGTTTCTTATTTTACGTTTACCCCAATGAGTCCAGCGATGATCTCAATAATTCCTGTTCCTGCTGTGGTATATTGGATCTCTGGAACTGGGATGCCTGCATTCTTGAAGATGTCATTGGTATAAAACCAGATCTATGGTGAAATCATAAATAAATACATAAATGTATAAATAAATAGATACACGAAGATAAGTCCTACAATGGACTGGTAACCTGTCCAGGGTGTACCCTTGCCTCTCGCCTGAAATGGTCTGGTATTGGCTCCAGCAGACCCCTGTAACCCAGTAGATGGATTCAGCAGGTATAGAAAATGGATGGATGGACAAAGATAAGTCAAAAGGAATTTGTCTCAATCTTGCCGAGCTAAAAACTTTCTTGAACTTTCTTGTCATGCATATTTCACTTCACAAGTGTTTCATTTTTGGTTTTTGATCATATTTTGTATGATTTCCTTGCAATATAACTTTCAAAACAAACAATTTTTCACATAGGCAAAACACTTTTTATATTTTTATGCTGATTTCAGTGTTCACCAAATGTGGAGCTGTACTGGGAGAGGTCCTTGGACTAGAAAAGTCTAATATATTGTGCATTATGGTCGAACGCTTCCTCTCTAATCTCCTCGTCAAAAAACCTTTGTTCACTTAGCAAGTTTGTACACCCAGGCTGGGCTGCCATGCTCTTTGTCATGCATGCATATTGGAAAAACACAAATATGAAAATAAAATATTCACTGAAAGAAATATATTAAAATGTAAAAGAGAAGAGAAATGATCATAAAAATCAAAGATCTACTACTTCAAAACTGGTAAGTTTAATCTTAAAAGCAGACAAGGTACAACCTCAGTACTCAGTCTGTGTTTCATGGATCAACTTTAAGAATTCCAGTGAATGATCTGAATGACTGGCTAAAATGGCTTTAATGTCATCCAGGCTACATACTTATAATTGTAATTTAAAAAATGGTAACATACACAATAATAATGGCTTAACTAATCTTTGAAAGCATTAGCAGTCTTTGAGATACAGTATTGGTTACATTTTTATTAATGGTTGATGTTTTGTTCAGACTGCTTTGAAAGTGAAAGAGCTGAACTGCTACATAGTGATTGGACATTTAAGTTACTTGAAGCACAAAAGTCTTCTTAGAGTTAAGCTTTTCTTCAAACATGTGGCTGATGTGGTCACATTGTGGCATGTCTTTCAAAAATAGGCATGGCACTAGTGGAATGCTTGGCATGTTTTATCGTCTTGATCAACCAAGCAAGACAGAAGATGAATGTTCGTCTTCCTCTTCTGCCTTGCTTAAGTTTACGGTGTAATGACCTAAAACAGACAACAGCTGGATGAAAAAGCACTAGACCAAGGGGGACCGGAGAAGAGGTAAGTGAGACTGCGAACACAAACCTGAATAAATCAATAGTGATCAGCAATTTTATAACTTCCGGTGTCTGGTGTAGAGGACGTCATGAAGTTTGGAGGCAATAAGATGAATGACAGCTTTTCAGAGCTTTAGGAGAACTGTAAAATGAGTCAGATTTGAAGGAATGCTGGCGGAAGGTTAAGGGGTCTGCAGTAACGGTGTTATCACAGGACCTGTCACTTCACCTGAGGAACCCATTTCCATCATCACTCCTGTATGAGAAGCCCCATTACACTTAACTCCAGTCTTACTACTACTAAAACCTCAGGTGGCACACCTTCATACACTATTCAACAGTAAAGTCACATACACCTGCATTGCATTAAGTAGGTCCCATGCCAAAGTCATGACAGCTATGATCCTAAATGTACACTTCCCGAAATTTATGTAAGAGATCATCAAATTATTATGTACTTCCTCACAATATCTGACATTCTTCTAATCTTTCCTAGAGGCAAGGCACAACCAAATATTAATTTATTTTCCTTTTTTTACTATCCTTTTACCACCTGGTGTCGCTATGAGTATGAGTGTTTATGAGTGGATGGACATGCGAGGGCTGGGAGATTGATTATCCCTAGGAATTCCGAGGTCTCTAAAAAAAAAAAAAAAAGTAATTTCCTAACATATAAGTACATTGTAAAGTTATCAAAGCCTTTTAAATTTCCTTTTCAATTTAAATCAATACATTTATTTTTTATGATATTAATGTCTATTAACATAAAAAAGACTAGGGTCTATGTAATAAAGGCTTCAGCTTCCCTGTTCTGCTTTTTCATGTGCTGGATTAGGTCTTTTCAGTTCTCTTTCTGCCACTATGTCCTAATAAATAAAATGGGCTTTCTCGCCTGCAGTGAACTGATTTTAAAAAAAAAAGAAAAAAAGAAAGGAATTCTGAGGTCTCAAGAAAAAAGTTTGCCAGAGCTACAGCAAACACGATTTTTATAGTGAAATATCAAAACTTGCTTGGCTATCAGCATGGCCACATTTAATGCAGAGTTGTAATTTTTCACAATACTTCATCAAGGTGTGATTTATCAGCTCCTGTTTCCTTGCACCAAGAGAAGACAAATATGTTGAATCAGAAATCGATTCCTATTGTCAATTACCCATGCTGTCACAGCCGCACCCCTGAATGTACACCCACCATTACTTTTATGAGGCATCATCAGCTTCTTAAGCATTTCACAAAAATTTTGACATGTTCATTCTGAGAGAGAAGGCACATTTAAACATAAAGCTAGTTTCTTCCTTTCACCACATGGTGGCACTATAAGTATGAACAAATTTGATAATGTGGCTCTATAATAATAAAAATAATAAATATTACAGATACAATAGGGTCCTCACACCTTGGTGCATGGGCCCTAATAAAGAAGATGACTAAAATTACATGAACATCTTGGTTCTGCAAAGAATTTCTCAATTCTTCATAGTGCTGTTTTTTTGTTGTTTTTTTTTAAACTAGACAATTTTAAGAGTTAAAAATACGGACATACCTTATAAAAACAGAAATGACAAAACAGCTAAGACTCAACAGTTTTAATCTGCTTTTATCTGTAGTAAAATTTGGTCACTGCTGTCATTTAATTTTTTTTTTTTTAAATAACAAAGATTAGTTAGATTCCTCTGAATAGATGATAATGTATAAAATTGATCCATGCACTATGTACACTAAATGCAGTTAAGAGGTGTGCCATATTTGATAAGTACATGTCACAAGGTCTATCAACTATATGATATCATCTGTATAATGAGAAAAAGACATTTGTCATGAATTGAGGCAAACTCCTAACAGGCACGTCTGTGGGACTGCTGCGAGGTCGGTGCCCACAGTTTCATGGAAAAGCAATGTATTCAAAATTTTAGGATGACTCATCTCAACCTTTGATGAGTTATGCAAGGCAATAACTCCCCCATTGCTACAAAATCTGTAAACTACAGAGACGATCCAGAACATTGTTTTTTTTCATTCTTCTGCACAGGAGCACTTTCAGTAGGTCGGCCTGGTCAGTGAGGACCTCTAGTGAGTGTAACTCAGTACCTGAGGAAGTTAAACTGCTTACAACATACAAGGCCTTCACAATGTGATGTTTTTATGTTGTAATCAAATGTTGTGTTGTCATATGTTGTGATGTCTGATTCTCTTTTAATTATATAGTAAGTGTTTGGATATGTGCCTTGTGTATAGGTATTGTGTGCTCTGTGCTCCCTTAACAGTTTATGTATATGTTATTTGTTACAGTAGTGTCCTATCAAGTGTCTAACCATGTTTCTCTTGTAGATGTATTTTACTGGGTTTTTTTTTTACATCATGGCCAGGGGACTACAGATGAAAACTAGCCTTTTGGCTAATTCTGGCTTTTTTAACCATGTGTGATCATGTGTTTTATGAAATTGTATTGTCCCCTTTCAAATGAACGAAACCAAACTAAACTAAACATAGACATTGCTGTTTTCTTTGAGTACTTACAGCATCAATACCAGAAAGCTGCATGCCAATGTTGATGACCACAACAGTCAACACCTGCCAGCGGACCTTGTCATCTAGCAATATGCGCCATACTGATAGTGTTTCCACCGATGACAGTGAGTGCTGCTCCTCTTGCATCTCTTCAATCTCAGCCTGGATGTTACACTTTGCTCTGTACCATTTTAGAGCTGAAACACACATCAGGCACCAGGGACATAATATATAAATTTTGAGTCAGTGTGTTTTGACATACACTCAGTACAAAATTAAGGTACACATCTTTTTGTCTTTTTTTTTTTTTTGTCTACACATATATTTTAATTGTTAGTACCATGATTTGGTAAAACCTTTATCCAAGGGATATATATATGCCTTTTAATCTTGCAGCAGACATTTTCATATGGTGCATTAAAGTCTGACCTTACATAAAGTCTGACCTTACATATTGACCTTACATATGACCTTACATATTTTATTAATGTTTGACTTCCTAATTCTACCTCGGAGGACTAAAACCACCAATGTGAAACAAAAAAGTACAAGACTGGCAAAAAGACAAAGATAGTGATAGGTGCAGTGTGCTGATCACTGTGGAGTTTGTGTGATGTATCTTTGTGAGACGGACATGATAGCAGAAGACAAATAGACATAAAAGAAAAGGGGCCAAACAAAAGATGGTGTGTGAGTGTGCGTGAGTCAACGTGTGCGTATATGTGTGTGTGTGAGAGATAAAAAGGAAATGTGAGCAAGTGCACACACATCCCGAGCATGCGTGCATACATACACAAACAGACAAGTACGTAAGTTCAATTACATACAGGCAACCAGTTACACACACACACACACACACACACACACACACACACACACACACACACACACTACATATATATATATATATATATATATACATATATATGTATATATATATATATATATATATATGTATGTATACATATTTATATATATCTATATATATATGTATGTATGAGAGAGAGAGACAGACAGACATATATCCACACCTGACCATCTACATACATACAAGGAGAAGGAGCGGTGTATATATACCTGCAAATAAAGCACATATTATAATAATAATGGTGACAAAGGAGACAGAACAGCAATAACCCTAGTGCCAATAATAATATTAATCCAAACATCATTATTGATACTATAATTAGAACAAGTACCACTAACAATAGTGAGGGTAGTTATTGTCGTTATGACCTGCCAACAACTCAACCCCCCTCCCAGGCGGCCCCGGATCCCCCACGAGTGTGTGACCCCCGGCTGACCCCTCATCCAGGCAGGGAGACCAGCCCAGGAGGCGCCCACAGCCCCGGGCCCCAAACCCACAAGGAACGTGCCACCACAGGTGGGGGCCGCAGCCTGGATTGGGCAAGTGGTGTGTAGGGTGGTATCCCCCCACCTCCCCATGTTTCCTTGTAACTGTGTATTTTATTTTTAATTTTATTTGATTTCTTTTTTTTTTAATTCCAGTGTCTTTTAATTCCAGGGTCTTTTAAATCCTGTGTGCAATCATCAGGACTTAAAATAACTAAGTGGAGCAAATAAAATAATACAGTAACCCAGGGCCCCCAAATCTCCATGCCCAATCCATGGGGGGGCCACCAAGACCAGCTGACCCATGAACTACCATCCCACGCGCCCCCGCAACAGCAGCTCACCCCACCCACCAGCCGACAGCAGACCAGAGGGGGGAGAAGGAAGGGAGAAGGAAGGGAGAATGGGAGCAACGTAACCAGTGCCGGGGACGGCCCAAGACGTTCACTGCCTGCACCCAACACAACGGCAGCAAACAAAACAAGAGGGCGCAGCCCACATCCTGAGGACGACACCAGGGCGGCCAGACATCACTCCCCCCCACAGTTAATTAGAGGTGTTTTTTTTTTTTTTTGTCCAGTGTGTCTGGGTGCAATTTTTTAAAAAAAGGAAAAAGTGGTGTGTAGGGTGGTATCCCCTCCCCATGTTTCCTTGTAACTGTGTATTTTATTCTAATTATTTATTTTTATTTTTATTTGATTTCTTTTTTTTTTTAAATTCCAGTGTCTTTTAATTCCAGGGTCTTTTAAATCCTGTGTGCAATCAGCAGGATTTAAAATAACTAAATGGAGTAAATAAAAGAATAGAGTAATTACGTGACAAAAAAAAATGTAGTAAATAAATAAATCTTGTGTCCTTCCTTCCCACAGCAATAACCCTTTACAACAACTCTTTGGAGAGACTGAAATCATAACTACTGCAACAATTAATTTCACTTTGGGGATTAACAAAGTATTTTCCAGTGCCTGTGGGTCCCACCTGGGCTGTCCTGACCAGCTGAGGGTTACGGTCAGTGCCAGTGTGGCCAAGGCTTCTGATATGACAGGGATGTTGGTGGCAGTGACAAATAATGATAATAAACGTCATTGTTATTAATATGTGCAGATGTTTGTGTGTATATATATGCATTTGTGTGTATATATATTTACTTGTATATACACATATGCACACACACATCTATATATATATTTGCTTGTGTATGTATGTGTATTTGTATGCATGCTTGCATATGTATGTTGTTGTGTACGTGTAAAGGTAAGTGTATATGTACATATGTGTATGTGTGTGTAACCGCATACATTTGTGTATGAATGTATATGTTTAGGTCTGTAGGTATGCATATGTGCGTATATAGGTATGAATTCAGGTTGGAATGTATATAAAAGGCATATAAGTATATGTTTGTATATTTGTGTATATGTTTATGTGCAAGTATGTTTTTAGTATTTGGGTCTGGATTTAACTGTCCTCACCGGTGTGCTGGCCATGAATCATAGTGTAGTGCACGCCATACAATATAACACATCTGTGTCAGGAACACTTTCGGTAGCCTTGATGTTGAGATGTACTATACAAGTAGACTTGCCTTGACTAAATACAATAGGTATTATATACACACAAATAGGTGTTATATACACACAAATACACACAAAATATACACACAAAAAGATATAAGGTTATCCATGTATAGTGACAAACTGTATGTATAGGACTTTTTTTTGTCTGCATATGTTTTAATGGTTAGTACCATGATTTGGTACAACCTTTATCTAATGGATGTGTGTGTATATATATATATATATATATATCGATAAAAATTGATCACAGTTACGATCAAGAGTTATGATTTGCAGAGACAGACACTTACCTTGCTCAAAATGTTCC
>JAOWBL010024147.1:0-32379 GCA_028564865.1 Zenarchopterus dispar
TTTTAAGAAAACAACTGCATGTTTTTCTTGGTTATGGTGCTAAAGGTATCACATAGTGGCTGTCAAACTTGCAGTTGCCCACAATGTAATTGATTGTATAGCGTTATAAGTGACGCTTTGTCTCCCTCTAGTGGCTTATGTAGGATCTACATCATTAGTACTATCAACAGCTGCGATGTAAAGCATGCGTTCTGTTGTCAAGTGCGTTGTGATCTTAAAAGTTTTTAAATGTGTACTATTCTCTGGTGTTTAATTTCAGTCATCTTACATGATTTTGTGATTGCATCTTGCTAATAATTTAACTTAATGGAAATTATACATTTATTTGTAGGAAGCAAAAAGAAAAACAATTTCAAACAGAAGATTTTTTTGAGTAAAAGCAGTTTTTTTTCTATTTAGGGTAAATCAATTGATCCCGTTAAGGCTGCCTGCCACCCAACAGGTGCGCTGCGTGGAGATAGGATGCTGCCTTCAAGTGCTAGGAGGAAAAACAACCGTTCCTATGTCGAGTCAAATGAAAACAAAAGCAGAATATAGCGATTTTGCGTTGGAGAAACACTTTTATAGCAGCAACCGTTAGTTATTGAGTTTGTCGAAGTGCAGGATGGTGGAAGAGGTAAGTGCGTTTTGTAAATTAAGATTATGATCTGGTTAACGCGATGCCAAGTTTACGCAAGCTTGACATTTTTCTTTTTAACAAATTACACAAAACAACATAGGCTATTTGAAAGATGCAGAACAAGAATTCGGATGTTTAATCCAACGGTTAGCGAAAAAGCAAATTAGTGTGGAAGAAGTTGGTATGTTCGTGTTTTACGTGAACGCAACACGAGATGGTGCGTGCACTGAGCTGACGAGCCGTTGCTTGTGGAAACAGCTGGTGGTTTCTGTCAGCGAACTCTTCGGCTTCAAAGCAACATTACCGCGAATAAAAGTTCAAATTAGCCTCGAAACTGACTGAATGCGCTTTATTTAGAGTATCTGCTCCCGTTCCACCCGAAACCGGGAAATGTCATTCAGTAAACGGCACTCTATCAGGCTGTGGTTAATTAACGAACCGGCGTGTTAGCGGTGGACCGACGCTCGTTGCAACCGGCTGCTAACTACAGCTAGCTAACTCTGCTCACACAATTGCATACAAAAAAAAAGTTTTTTTCTCTTTTTTTTTTTCAGAGAAGCTGCCAGCTTTCGGGACCTCTGATCGTACAGGACCAGGCTTTTGCTCAGTTTCAGCATGGCTCATATACATTATAAATTCTCCTCCAAACTCAGCTACGACACAGTGATTTTTGACGGCCCACACATCACGCTGAGTGATCTGAGGAGGCAGATCATGGGCAGGGAGAAGCTCAGAGCCGGGGACTGCGACCTGCAGATCACAAACGCCCAGACCAAAGAAGGTAAAATAAATGCACCAATAAATAAATAAAGGCGACAGTTGACAGTTTGAGCTTTTAAAGAATACACGTGGTTCATGTTTGGCAGCTGCTAGGTGGAGGGGGGTTTGCTTGCGTCACGGGGGTCCAGAAAAGTCAATTCAGGACAAAGGGCGTCTAATGAATGGGCTGCATTCCTGATGCATTTACGCTTCAAGCCTTTAATTAAACTGCATAGTGGTGGTGGATGAACCCTACCAGAGATGTGCAGGTCCCATCTGAGGTGCTGGTTAAAAATAGTTCAAGCAGATAAGTCATAGTTGTTATGACCAGAAAGTGCAGCATGATCCCCAGAAATAAAGAAAAAAAAAAAAACACCACAGAAAATATCAGACTGTTTAGTAACATAGTTTCAGAGACAAAACGAAACTTGGCAAAGTAGTGGTGCAGATGAAACACAGTTTTCACCAGTAAGTGATAAGTATCAGTTTAGATTATGTCACCATCCTGCAGATGAGTCTTCAAATCCATCATAAGCTTCAGACTGACTTTTCTACTGAAAGCACAACAGTATCAACACTGAGGGAGGAAACGCCCTTCTAAGCATGATTCAAGGATTAAAATTAATATCATAAAAAGACTATTATGCATTCAAACAAGGCTTATGGATTGCACAAAAGGTCTGTGCAATACAAGATGTAGTTTTGTGTAATTGGATCATTGTTTTGTCAGGTGAATGCTGTTTTTCTTCCCTAAACAGGTGTTGCATGCCCATGTTGTTTCAGAGGCAGGTCTGATAGGGGAGAGATGAACTTTTTGTGGATTTTCAGAATCGTGCTGACTCTTTCTGGCCTTTTCATGATCTTCTACCCATCATATAAACTCATTTCAGCCTCGTATAGCTTTCTTGTCTGTTTATGATAGAAAACTGAATATTTCATGTCATGATCAACTGTAAATGAGCCACTTGAAGATATAGGAGAACTTGTATACAAAAGGCTGTAAATAAATACAGAATGCAGTTATTTACTCACCACTGACAATAGTTATTTGTTTGTGGACATCTACCCATTCATTCATTTTAAGAAAGAAGATGTGCCAAATCTTTTCAACATATTAATCTGAACTCATCATGGACAGATTGTGAAATGAAGCGAGACACAGTAGCCTTCCCATTTCTAGCCCTTTTTTTTTTCCAAAATAACTTTAAGAAAATTAGCTCTGCAGCTCACTTAAGTTTTCATCTGGGTTTTAAATGCCAGATAATATTCTTTGAGTTGTAATTGTTAGATTTTAATCTGTCACACTCCTCCTCTCTTTGTCACAGAGTACACCGAGGATGATGGCCTGATTCCCAAAGGCTCCTCTGTCATCGTCAGGAGGCTCCCCATCAAAGGAAACAAGTCCAGCTCAAGCAGCAAGACCAACAAACCGTAAGTGTATATTTTTGGGGTTTTGCAACCGGATTGCTACGCTATCATTAGTGCTGATATCCCTGCAATAGTAGACTCCACCTGAACAAACTGAAACCTGGCACCTACAAGTCTGCCTTCAGTTGTGTAATGTTACTTTCAACACAGATCTGCCAAGACACCGTTTTTAAAGCAGAAATGGGCGATAGTAAGAGGCCCCTGCCTTGGGAACAGCAAATAATGGTTTCAATACAATAAATATACAAGATATTGGTCAGGAAAAGCTACTTTCATTTTGTTATTGTTGCCCATTTTCTCCAGTCTTATTACAGTTAAATAAAGAAAAGCTAGCAGTTAGTCCATACATCAGCCTCAACAACTGAAGAATTAAGAAATTGGACATTTTATTTAAATGATCTCTAAATGTGTATGAATTTGATGATAGACACTACTTAACACTGAATATTGTGCGTATGTGCTAGTTTAAAGTTATAATGTAAATTGATGAATATAATCAATGTGAAGAGTCCTTACTTTGTTTTATAAGGTTGGTTTTAAGCAACATCAATGATTTACGTTCAGAAAGTTATCAGTTGCAGTGGTAAAGGTAACACATATATAAACAGCCATGTGAAATCACTCAAACATGTGGCAGAATCTTTAATGTGTTGCTCGTCACATACTGAAGTTCTTGTTACCATTTTAAATATAATAATACACTCAACAGAAAGGAAAGAAGACAGAGCAGTATCCCCATGGTAACATGAGGCACATTTCCACTATCAGGAGTTTGGGGCGGGATTTTTCTGGGCCAGATCGTCGGTGCGTGTCTCCGTTACCAGGAATGGCCCTGCAAAAGTGGCCTTCAGGAACCTTTATGAGGCAAAAAACACCCCTGTAGTAGGAGAGGTACTCAGGTTGGCCAACGGGAACCTCCTGGCAGGGGGTTTCTGCTAATCGGGATTTCTAAATTACGTTCAGCGTGTGAACAGAAATCATGTGACCACAACTTCTTTGAACCATTTGGACCAGACACATTTTGATACAAGTACATTTGATGAAGTTGGAGCTTACTTTAAAAAAAAAATGCACTGGTGTGTCTGTTCAGGCTTTGTTAATATAGAGGTCCAGCGGAGTTTTCTTTTAATCTCAATCGCTATGACAACGGTGTACGTTTAAAAAAAATTTAACACAAATTAAAATGGCATTCTTTCATTTTTTTTTTTGTCTTTACGCTTTTGCTGCATTATTTTTTGTTTGCGAACAGCAAAAAATGTGTATTACCGCCACCTCGTGATCAGCTGTTATTTTTCAGCCAAAGGCTCTTATGTGGCACTAAAGTGTAACTGAGACGCGCCAGCTGAAGGTGCTGAGGCGGGTTTACCCTCAACTCCTGCTAGTGGAAGCACACCTATACTTACTGATTGCCTACTGATTAGTGGGAATTTCATAGGAGAGACAGCAGAATTGTTGGTTTGATTGTTGGAGAGCAGAACCTCTGTGGATTAGACTGGCAGCCAGGTCATTAACCCCATCAGCACCACGCAGACCAGTGGGGAGGACTGACAACTAGAGAGTGGTGCCAGACTGTCCACAAGATTAAACCAGAGCAATTCCAAGAAAACCTTTACTGCCAAAGACCTACTTACATGCACACTTCTAACACTGTAAAATCATATCTTCTAAATTTGATTGTTTTTGGACATCTTTATTGTTTGGTAGAACAATTAAATGTATGGCATTTTATCTTGTGTCACTGCAGTGACATGAGGAAACAATGGTACGAATTTAGAACACTGATGTAAAAGAAGGTAACATCATTTGATGACTCTTTCAGTTCTACAGCAAAAAAAAGAAAAAACAACCAATTTTATGCAGTTATACCCAGATGAAAACATAGTTATGTGTTATGTGCTGAATGTGCAAAAAGTGAAGTAGAGAAAAGGAAATCCATTTTATTTGGCAGTTTCTCTATGTAAATTACCAACAGAACAAGCACTGCTCAAAGGGAAAAAAAACTAAGGTGATTAAATCTCAAACTTCAGAGCAAAGGACTTTGCAAAAAAAAAAAAAGACTGTTGGGTTAAATTTTAAAACCTTGCAGGAGGAGGATCAACAAAATGACCTATGTGGGCCAGTTTATCAGGTTTATGAGATTCCCTCTTGAGTAAACTGTGTTCTTTGAATATAACGCTAATCTGAAACCCATGTGAGGGTTGTGCAATCTGAGCTGGCAAAATAAACCAGTTACCCTCCAATGTTAGTCATTTTAACATAAAATCCTATTATCCTGTAATATCAAGGTAAAATTGCTTGTAAAACAAAGATGGACTTTGTATTATAAAGACCAACTGTGCCAGATATCCAGTTCCCTTTTTTAACAGACTGTTAAAGCTTGATAATAGTTTGGTTGAGTTTTTAGATCTAATTTCTGCAGAGTTTTGTTAAACTTCTACATTCTTTGCTTTAAAAAAAAAAAAAAGCTTGTTTTTTTTGTTTTGTTTTTTCAGAGAGCGACTTGATGCCCCATCTTATCAAGCCTTTGGAGCCAGCAGAGCAGTACGTAGCCAAATAAAATCAAACAACACCTCGCCTACAGCTTCACAACACACACACACACACACACATACACACATTCAGGATTGTGATGTACAAATTCAAAATCTCTTAAATTAATCTTAAAATACCATGTTGGATTACTCATTGAAAACATTCAAGTAATATGCATCTCACTGTGTCAAACATGAAGTCTCTGTCAGTTTACCAGAGTACAAGTGGTTTTAACAAACGGGCCATTTATCAGCATCACCTCGTTCCTCTTTTGTTCGTAAGTTACTGTTCATTATGTTCATTACAGACAGGAGCTTCTCTAAGATAAATTACATTGATGCAGTGATCCTTCATAAAATTAGATCGTGAAAGTATTTGCAAGAGAGGAAAAATAAAGTGTCTCTTAACATGTCTCCTAAGATGCACTGACAAGAAAAATATCTTATTTAAAAAATCTCCAAGTTTTTTGTTTTTTTTTTGGTTTTTTTTTTTGTTTTTTTTTTTTATTAGTCCATGGCATCATGAAATGATTCAAGGAATCTGAAGGGATTTCAGTGCATAAAGGGCAAGGATACGAGCCTTAACTTACACGCTTGTCATTTCTGACCTCTCAGATGACACTGCATCAAAAATAGATTTTTATCAATACCTGATATAAGATGAGCAAGGGATTATTTTTGGAAAACCTTTGTCATGTTTCAGTACTGAGTTCAATTTACAAGTTTTCCACTTGACACTGTAGAGAAAAATAGAAGCTTTATGTTAAACCTTGTCTGGAGGAAGTTATAACGTCTCTGGGCTCTCCGACATCTGGGGTTAACCAAAATACAGCAGAAACACGCTATAGCTGGAAAACTCAGTATTCCTGATCTTTTTTGAAAAGAAATGGAGCCATGTGCACCAGAGTCCAGACCCAGGCTCAGGGATGGTAGGAGGTTGTATCAGTGCCCATAGCAATGGTCCTTTCCACTTCTGTAGAAGAGGCCATAGATACTGGAGGGATCTTCCCGCAGTCCTCACTTATTGCCATAACAACATGTGGGAGAGATTTTGAAGTGAAAGATGGAACTACTTTTGCACACCATAACATGTGTTTACAACAAATAACACCTCAAATCATTTATTGATGTGTATCTTCAATACCAGAGCATCTTTTAAGTGTGGTAAAGTGTTAGCAGTGCAAAGTGGTAAAAGTTTTACTGTTATAACTTTATTAGTTATAGTATTTTTATTATTTATATTATATAGGTATTATTATTTATATTATATAGAAATATGTCACAGGCCTAAAATTTAGGAACATAGGAATATCAAATGAAATGATAACAAAAAACATACTGTCTGCAATGAATCTTAAGTCAAATGTTGTGTTTATATCTTTGTGGCTTTTTCTGATTAGGGCTTGCACCTCTGTGTAGTTTTTCAAATGGCCGTTATCAGCTGTTAATGGAACAAGCTGCTGTGTCACCAGTCACTGGTCATTGTTGTCAGTATGTGTCTCTGGGAGGTGAGAGCTGCATGGGTGGGTCAGACATTATCATGCAGGCCAGCTATTCACAGCTGATAAAGCCTACTGTTGTTTTAAGATACTGGCTCTGCTGCAGTCATCACTCAGTAAGCATCTCCTCCACAAACCGCCACAGCGCGAATGATTGTTTCAGTTCTATCAAATGCCTCACAACCACTGGCAGTGTCCTGTAATATCAAGCTACAGTTTTAAACTTCAGGATATTCTCACAAAAATAAGTATTTTTGTCTAATAAGTAATTATTTAAATAAAATCCCCACCAAAGCCAGTGACATTCTATTATAAGAATTTTATAGATAAGTTACAAATCCTTTATTCTATCTATATTTACAAAATGTCACCCTTGACCTATTAAAGGTCTTGTGGTATTCAAATAAGTCTGTTCTTTTATTTGACAGTGAATGTAATGCACTTTTTTGTTTATAGTAGATTAAATCCAAAGTATTTTGAATCAGTGTGCACTGACCATATCTTACTTTTTTTCTCTGGTTTTCCAGTGGGTGAAGTGTCTGCCTCTTCTTTTTTTTAACCTGAGTTTAACTGCATATTTTTTAATTTCTTTGGTTTTTCTACCAATAAAGTAATTTGGAATAAGCTGTTTATGTATTGAATTTGTGTTTGAATTTACTCAAGAGAACGATGGTGATACAAGCCTAGAGTTGATGTACCACCTCAGATTAAGCATTTTTGAGTTATTAGTTTCACAGACATTAATACTCAACGCTTCACTTTTTTTTCATTCTTTGTAAAAAAGAGAACCTAAACAAAACCAAATATCAGCTTTGTCACTGGACCAGATTATGAACCTACAGCAGCCATTTTATAATAAAGTTTGTGAGTCAAAAAGTGTACTTCAGATGTCTACAAGCAAACATCTAAAATCAAGGTAGCAGAGGCGGATATAATCTTAAATTTATAGTACAAACAAAACAGAATGCAGTAATCTGTAAATCTAAGAAACCCATGTTACATTCACAGTACAATATAGAAAAGAACAAATGTTGGAAAATTAGAGGATGAAGTGTGTATATATATATATATATATATATATATATATATATATATACACACACACACACACAATTTTTTTTTTCTTTTATGTTTTAAAGGAACTTTGCCCCCAAGGTGTCTCAAGAAAGAGGGTCAAGGTAGTGTTGACATCTGTGAACTGAGTAGACCAGTTCCTGGAGTTTTGGAAGAGGAATGTTGTCCAATCTTGTCTGAAACAGGATTTGGGCTGCTCTACAGTCCTGGGTCTTCTTTGTCATGTTTTTGTTTCATTTCTTGCAGTAGTTTTGCAACAGATGCATTTTGCAGGCTAACATTGTCTAGTTGAAAGATGTAAGACTTTCAATGAAAGGCATAATCTGAATGGGAGCACACATTGTTCTAACACCTAAAAACAAATCTCTCAACCTTATTACCATTGTTTTGTCCAGATGTGCAAGTGGTCCGTTCCATGGGCACTAATGAACCCCCATACGCATCAGTTACTGGCTGCAGAAATGAGAGCTGATAACAAGCTGGACAGCCCCTCCGTCTTTAGTCTGGTGGAATCCTGTCCATGCTTCCCAAAAAGGAATTTCAGGTCTAATGATTTTAAACGAGCTTTTTCCTAGAGAAGATTCAATATTTCTGGGTCATGTCCACATGAGGCTGTTTCTTTGCACGACTTTAACCCACATTGGGAGGTAGCACAGCGAACTATGATGTTTAGAGTCTGATTTCAGGAAGTATGAACAACTGAGCCCATACTTTTTATTAGAAATGTTTAAATAGCTTGGCTCACATTTTTTGAGGGCTTCTTCAAACGACAAGCTTATTTCTAAACAGTTGTCATTTATGCAGCCTGAAAATTCTCATGAAGGAAAGTTTTTTTTGTTTTTGTTTTTTTTTTAATTAAAGAAGATTCTTGTGTTTCATTCAAACAGATGGATGACCAGAGTTCTACTATGGCTTTGTCATTTTTCTCTAAGGTATGCTCTCTCTCCTGTTTTTGTAGTTGATATTTATTTTTTGGTTTATCCTGTGCATCAGTTTACATTAGACACTAATCCTGGGCTGACATCTTTGTGGCACACTTACATTCATGCATGTAGATGCAGATGGCTAACTTGGTTGATGCGGATGTGTCAGAGGAGGATAAGATCAGAGTTATGATAAATCAGTCCAGCTACAACCCCATGAAGTGAGTCATTTGTCCATTTCTTTTAAAAGTCTCCTCTTTCATCCCATTTCTGTCTTTTCAATTCCCTTTTATGAAGTCTCATGTCCTCATGCTCTGATGGCCCCCCTGTCTGTTTTCTCCTCGTATTTCTTTGATATTCTTTTTTCCATTTCAAATTTATGATGCATGTCCCCCTCTCTTTGTCTGTCTCCCTCTCTGTAGCTTTAGTACAAAGATTGGCACGGTCCTTCCAGACAACTATACGTGTTATCGCTGTGGAAATACTGGACACCACATCAGGAACTGTCCAGCCAGTGTGGTGAGGACAGACCATGTCAAGTTTGGTCAGATTTCGTCTGTCTTTGATTGTGTCTTGGTTGCACATCAAACCACATGTTGTGGGTAACAACATGACAGTGCTTTTATTTGTGTGGTTACTGCATGCACTTTTCTATTGACTGTTCTGTTCACTCCTTCCAGTATTGTACATATACAAATGTGTAATTTCATACCAGGATAAAAACTTTGAGGGTCCTCAAAGGATAAAGAAGAGTACAGGCATCCCTCGTTCCTTCATGGTCGAGGTGGACGATCCCAACATTAAAGGAGTCATGCTGACTAACTGTGGGCGTTTCGCGATTCCTGCCATAGATGCGTGAGTGTACACACGTCACTCTATGTGGGCGTTTCTCGTTTGATTATTTTAATTGTAGAGTGTAGTTTGATATTTTAGCCAATATACATATTTGTTCTCTTGGGAGTTAAATAGATGAGGAGGTTGCCATATGTTTAGGTACTAAAACTGTTGCTTTTATAGAGGATGGCAAAAAGCAGATTTGAATTTGTGGTGTTTGCACTTTTTATGTTCATAGTGAGGCGTACGCGATTGGCAAGAAGGAGAAGCCTCCGTTCATTCCACAAGAGCCACCAAAACCTGAAGAACGGGACGATTCCATACCTGATGAACTTCTTTGCCTCATATGTTACGACCTGCTCAATGACGCCGTGGTCATTCCCTGCTGTGGAAACAGCTACTGTGATGACTGTGAGTTTCTGCAGTCCAAACTCACACACATAAACTTGTTTACATAAGAACTATCCTCATTCTGAGTTTGACACTTGCTGTGCAGGAACTGGTGTGTTCATGTGGATGCAGATCTTTCCTGAATGTATAAAACCATTTAAACTTGATACAATAATATCATAAATGAATGGATTTGTTCTTGTTTTGTGGTCTTCACATCAATTCTCTGTTTCACATAGGTATCCGCACTGCCTTGCTCGATTCAGAGGACCACGTCTGCCCCACTTGTGGCCAACTAGAAGTCTCTCCTGATACTTTGATAGCCAATAAATTTCTCAGACAGGTGAATTGACGGTGATAGGAAATACAATTGGGTCCAGAGATATTTGGACAATGACCATGAGTTTATATGATAGTGCTTTTCTACACCACCACAATGAATTTGAAATAGAACAAAAAAGAATCAAAACAAAGTATGAACTTTCAGTTTTCTGGGCTCAAAAGTATTTATACAGTATGACATAACTGTTAATTATAAACACAGTTTTTAATATGTCAATGAACATATTTTGTGGTCATTGAAGCTAGAGTCCATGGGCATCACCAAAATCTGAGTTTCCTTCCTGGAGATGCCCTGTCAGACCTTCACTGTGGCCACCTTCAGTTGCTCATTGCTTGCGTGCCTTTCTACCTTCAGTTTTATCTTCAGTAACTGAAAACCATGCTCTGTTGAGTCAAGATCAGGCCACTGACTTACGTGCAGATTCGTTGTTTTTCTCCAGCCTAATAATGGCCTCCTTCACTTACATTGAGATCTATTTGGACTTCACATGAGGCGCTCTAGTCAGCAGCTGCCAAATGTCAACTCAATAGTTGATATCAACTCTAGACTTTTTATCTGATTCCTGTGCCCTGTAAGAAAAGAATGGACCATAGCCGGCTAATGAACTTCTCTGTCAATTATCCAAATATGTTTGAGAGCCCTGAAAGTTCAGGTACTGTGCATAAAATGGCAGTAATTACTTAAAAGTAGAGGCCATACTGTTGTGAAAGTCTGAAGGTCTACAGATTGTTTACATCGTGATTTTTTTCCAGATTAATTGTGGTAAAGATCATCAAAAGAACTCTTTCTGTCATTGTTTATATTCTTCTGGACCTAAGTGTCTTGCTTTATTATCTCTTGCTTTTTACTCTGAAATGCCTGTCATCAGCAACTGACAAATGCAGTATAGAGATGCAGGTACAGCAATCATTTTGTCTTCTTTCTGTTTCTTTTCACACAACAGGCTGTAAACAATTTTAAGAAAGAGCAAGGCAACATTAAAAGCTCCAGAAGACTGTGTGGCACCTCCAAGTCTCAGACTTCAACTCCAACACCGAGCCCTGTCCCTATACCTCCCCCTCTGAGGCTTCTGCTGCAGAAGCCTCTTCAGTCATCCTGCAGCCATCAGGTGAACCTTCTAAGTGGAGTCTTTCATCGTAAGCACTGAAAGAATCAGTGCTGTATTCATATGTAAAAATCATTGACTCTGTCTTGCGTATTTGTCATAAAAATCATTTTATCATAGAGAATTGAATGTCTTGTTGTATCTTTTAAGGACTCTCATCTTAAGGTTTCAAAAACGCCACAGTTATCACAGGGTTCTGATGTTCCTCCTCCAGCAACAAATCCTGCTTCTGCTGACACAACAAACACTGCTGTCCAGCCTACACAGACTCATGCAGTGACGTCTAACAAGTATGTAAACTAACAGATAAAGTTCAATAAATCAGTTTATGTGGAACATGTTGACAATATCTTTGACAGTTAATTTAATATGATTAACTGCAACTTCTCTCAACTTTGTCTCTTTGATTATTGGAGTTGTAGCTGTTTAAAAAAATACATCATTTCAAATGTCTTATGTCATGTTAGTCAATGTGGTTTATTTCTTTGAAACCAGCTCAAACAAACCAGCGAAACAAGTAATAAAATATTTAAATTGAGGCATTTAAAATCCAACACATAAGATTTTTATAGTTAAGACTTTGGAAGATGCAGTTGTTACATCAGGTATGAAGGTGTTATGCCTCGACTTGCTGCCTTCACACTAGTCGAGTGGCATTTTTGTTGCATGGCTATTCCTGAACTACTGCCTCACAGCATCGTATGTGTATTCAGACTGTCGACCTGTCAGTTGCTTCTACATTAGAGTTTTTGCATTGTTGTTAAGAACACAGTCTTTATAGTCAGCTTTTGTCTTTTTTGGTGCCAAAAATACAGAGCTTAATGTCTAGTTGATGGGTTTATGATGACTGGGGAGTCAAATAATTGAAACTTGAGATTAGAGAGTTGGACCAAAATTAAGAGGAAATAAGTGTTTTGATGCCATGTAAAGATGTATCTTCTGCCCCAGAAAATGTGCTGACAAGTCGGGGTGATCTGGCGAGCCTCGTGGTAAAATTACACAAAACACTTTTTCCCTACTAAAATTGCTCTTGCTTGTTTCATTTTTTCATGATATGCTGCCTCCTTTGGTCTAGAGTGGTATTGTTACATAGTGTGGTTTTTGTGTCTGTGACAAATTTTGTACACATTTAAGCAGTGAAGGTTTTTGTAGATGATGTAAGGTCAGTATGATTACTAACAGATTTTTTTTTTTAGTTGCGTATTTTGCTGAGAACATTTATCTAACACATGGGGAGAAAAAAAAGTCACCAGGCTAAAACTTTAAACAGAATTGTTATACTTATAAAGGTTGTATGTAGCTTGGAGCAGTTCATAGGCAACAAAATGAAGTGCATATGAATACTAAAACCTAAGGTCTCCCAGTAGATTGTTACCTGGAGCATCACACTGCCTCTGCTGGTTTACTCTCTTTCCCTAAAACAAACAATCACCATGTCTTCTGAGGTTACCTACACCATGATCCAGTTCTGATACTCTTCTCCCTATTGTAGAGGCCTTTGTTGATGGACTGAGGTCAGCATGGGCATGCTGACTATTCTGCAGTTGCACAGCTACAATTCAGCAGTTTGTGCTTTAGTGGTTCTCCTCTGGTATTGTACCACATGGGCCAACCTTTGTTCCTGGTGTGGGTGCTATTATCCAGCGACTGATGTGTCACTGCTTATTTTACCTTGGATGTTTTTTTGGTTTTTAACTACTGGAACCAGGAAATGTTTTGGCCGCACCATCTAGCCTTTACAGTGTAGCCCCTTTTTTCAAATGTAAATGTTAAGAACTGTGAAGATTCTGTTCAGTATGTAAGGGACATCATTACAACTTGGTGAATGTTATTGTCTTTACCTGTTTGTTTTAATGTTGCAGCTACTCAGTTTGCTCCAGCGGCTTCTATGTGATTGCACATTTTAAAATAGCTGGACTCGTGCACATTAGTGACTTCAACTGGCTTGTTTGATGATTTTGATGATGTGTGTGTTTTGATGATTATGTTTGTTTACTCAGTGATACAGAAGGAAAGACACATGATTACCTGGCAACTGCTTCCTTACCTGTGCTGGTTTCTGACAGAGATCCCATCGATGCTCCATCACAGCTGGATTCACAAGTGAGAGCACATTTACACACCATAAAGTTTCATTAACACTCCGAAATATATAAAACTTTGTAATTTTTGTATCATTTCAGGAAAATAATACTCAAGTTGCAGAACAGGATCAAACAGTTGAGGAGAAGCTCTGGAACTCCTCCTTAGGTGGGACATGTAGATGTTATGTTTTTCTATCTATTATATCTAATGCTTAATCTACACAGATATTTAGAGTTTTCTCTAATGTGGATTTTTTTAAGTCACAAAACACGGTTGTGCTCTTGTTCAACAGATTCAACTTCAATACAGTCAGGATCATCAACCTTCAGAGACGGGTATACATTGTGTCTTTAAGAACTGGTCTGTTTTTGAGGTTATCTTCTCCTATCAAGACTAATGTTTATTCTCTTCCCACCTCTTCCTTACAGCGCCTCGTCCTCCCCAGGTTTTCCCACTGGAGGCTTGGCTGAATCTAGTACCCATCAGCCTAGTTCCTCTGCGACATCTTCATTATCTTCATACTCAACCACACCTTCAGTTATTTTTCCCTCCCCCTTTTTTCACACATTTATCCCAACACACCAGCCTCACAGCAATTATCCCCCTGGATACCAGCCAACCACACCCGTCTGGACGGTTCCTGCCCCCAAGGGTGCCCCCATACCCTCCCTCTGCTCCTCTACCTCAGTGTCTTCTGTCTCTTCCCTCAACCCCAATGAGTGGTACAGCCATAAAAGACAGAGAGAGGAAAGGTAAAGGAAATGTTCAACTGTTCTGCAGCAGCCTCAATCAGACCTGTCACAGCTTTAGTGGTTATAATTCCCTTTTTCTTTTTATAAAGATATTGGATTAATATAGTTTGTCAGTTCTTCAGAGGCATAATGTCTCATTTGATCATGTTTAGAGATCACAATCAATTTTACTTTTCAGATGTAAATTTTTCCATTTGTCATTAAATACAGTCCTGTTTAATGCCTTGAACAAATGTTGTGTGCACCTGTGTTAAATACTAGTAAGACACAAAAAGGTTGATTTACTTTCACTGGTGCACGCTTTTTGGCAATAGAAAAAAAAAAGAAAAAACTCAGTATTTTCTTTTAGGTACAGTAATAGCTGGCTTCTGACACACACAACCTGGCCCTGTTGCATGCATTTTTCTTTTCCAGTGAATGGGGAAATTTTGAGGATTTTTTTTTTTTTTTTTAAAACAACAATACAAGATTTTGCTGTTTACAATCAGCTGTGAGCAGCACTGGCAGTTATAGTATATGTGGAGCCCTTGGTCCTTGGCTGTATCTCAGCCGTATATTCTTTGATCCAGACCAATTTTGATTCCTATGTTAGTTTGCAGTGCAGTGTTTAGGAAATGTTGTAGCACCACCTGTTGGGCAATAGGAAACGTTTTGTGCTGAGATCTGAGATAAAAGAGCCATATTCTACAGAGAAATGTAAACATTATATAATAATTAAAACATTAAATAGATTAAATAAGAAAAAAACTAAATTTAGCTTTTGCAGCCATCTGATTTAATTATTTTAGTAAATCTGCCTCAGTATCTGAACTTATTTATCCTTTTATGACCAAATCAAAATCTTTTGCCTATTGTAATTACAGCAGAATTGCAGTTTTTGGTTCTTTTGTTCAGACATACACAGCACGCCTTGAAGAAGGTGACAGCTGATCGCCGAAACTGTCAGGTAAAATAACAGCTTCTTCTCCCACCACATGTCTGAACAAAAGAACCAAAAAGTGCTGTATTAAGGTGACATGAACATTATCAAATGGAGTGCTGAAGAAGTATAGTGATAATCATCATCAGCTGCTGGTGCAGATCATTTAAACCTGCATGATTAGAAAGCACCTGGTTTTCTTTTATTAAGGAAAAAAAGGAGCTCCAGTTTGCTTTTGCTGTTGATCTCCAGGATTAAATCATTAGTTGAAACTAACATAGGACATATCCTCTGATGTTTCCCTCTCTTTCTCTCTCAGGTCACCTCACAGACAATCTTCCCATGTCAGGTCCTCCAAATCCAAATCTTCCCGCTCTTACTCTCGTTCAGCTAGTCGCTCAGGATCTCGTTCCCGGTCCAGATCCAGGTATTTCTTTCTGCAAGTTGTTCTCTTTTTTTTTTTCCCCTCTGTATTTTTCAGCTTTGATTAAATTTGTGATTTTTTTAGTTCAGAGCTAATCCTGAAATTTACAGAAACCATTTAATTTGCAAATGTTTTTCATTTTCAGCCAGTGGTTGATTTTCCTTAAATTTAGATAAAAAAGGGGGAAAAAAATCTTTTAGGACTTCCCAAAGGATGTGAAAATGCCAATTTATTTATGAAATGTTGTTGTTTTGTGTAAAATATAAATAACATGAATGCACACAAAACGCTAAGAAATATCATTGATTTGGGGTTTTTTTTTCTATCAGCTAGCTGGCATAAAAACTGTGAAAACTAGAAAATGATCATATAGTCGTCATTATTATATGACTTGACCAGTGATTTCTCCGTAAAGCAGAATTTTGGGAATTAGAAACCAGTTTAAATACAAAGTGATAGGTATCATCAGATCAGGGAATGCAGTCAACTAACCCACGAACGAATCACAGCAGAGTTCCTCTTATTTAGACCCAGACCACAGTCCAGTCGGGTTTGGGCCAACACACAAATCCACGTATTACAGCAGGTTGTTTGTTTTTCTGTGTGTGTGTGTGTGTTCTCCTCCATTACTAGCATATATAATAAGTCAATAACTACTGGCCAAAATTATCGCACAGATACAAAGAAATTTGCTTTAACAACAAACGTTTTCTCATCTTAATTCTAAAATCTTACATTTTGTCTTTCTTTTTAAAAAAGCAGCTGGTTCTTATCAGTGCCACAAACCAGATAAGTCCACAAGATCAAATGTGGTATATTACACTGTCATTTTTCAGTGAACAACAACTAATCAGCAGGTTTGTAGACCTCTATAAAGGCAAATGTTTTGGAAGTTCACTGTTCTGGAGCATTTAGATGTTACGCAGTGTGCAGGGGGCAAAAACATCAGACTTCTTAGAGATGCAGTTGTTTCCGCTCAACAATCTGGGAAGGGTCATAAAACCCATTTCCAAACTACTTAGATCTGCAGAGAGAAAGATTGTTTCAAAGTGAAAAAATATTCAAGACTGTTAATCTCACCAGAAGTGGACATCCCTGCAGATTTACTGTCAGACTGTGCATTACTTAAGAGAAACTGTAAAAAATCTAGAGCTACATCTCATCTTTAATTAGTATGCTAGATGTTAGCATTCATGATATCAGAAAAATATGTAGTGCTTGTCTAGAGAAACATTTGTGCAGACGGAAGCTTTGGGGATGTACTTGCTTCTGCATTTTGACTTAACTTTTGTTGAATAGTGAGACAGTGTCATATATTGTACTGTTCATTTGAGGTTGTATTTACCTCACTTTAAGACCTAGTTCTGAACAAAATATTTTCATTATGTCCTGATGCATAAAACATCAGTTTTTCCCTGAATCCTGTTTTCTTTTTCCTTCTTTTTTTTTGCCAGACCTCGCTCCTCATATTCCAGTAACAGAGACTGCCGCAGCCGATTTCATCCCTCCGTTTCTCATAGGTACGGCTACAAACGTCCTCGCTCCCCTACCCCGTCCTCATCTTCTTCATCTCGAGGCGGCTGTGAGTCCAAATCATATTCATCTTCAGACCACCAGAAGAGCCGTCATCATAGCAAGAGGTCAGCCTCAAACAGCCGTAGTTCCAAGAGGGGAAAAGAAAAGTCGGGAAAAGAAAAATCAGGAAAAGAAAAGTCAGGAAAAGAAGCGGAAGGCTCAACGAATCCCCAACATACAAATGAAATGGGCAGCCTGGATCTGGACAGACAGCGCTACCTGCAGTGGACGAAGGAGTACCAAGAGTGGTATGAGAAGTATTTCAGCTACTATATCACACACTTCCACCAGCTGCCTCTTCCGCCTTCTCCTTATCCTCAGGACCCTCGCTACGCATCACCAGGTAAACGGGCGACGGGCGGCATGAATGACTGCTCCCCTTCATCCGAGTCGTCCAGTGACAGCTGCTCCCCTTCTTACAAGTCCTCAAGTGACAGTCACTCCACGGCATCTCACTCATTAAGTGACAGCTGCCATTCTCCTCCCTCTCACTCATCCAGTGATGGGCGCACCTCAAATCCAAAAGACAGAGCCACTCTGCAAGAACGAAAAACAGACAACAAGCACATTAACAATTCCATGAAACATGAGCAAAAAAGGACAAAGAAACTTGAGAGAGGAAAAATGGATGATTCTGGCTCTTCTGATTCAGGTACAGATGACAGCAGAAAGAGTCCCAATACTGAGCCCAATACCTGCAAGGAAGAACTTGAACTTCGCCACAAAGCAACTCCCAGTCACGCTTTAGAGCCAGTCCAACCTTCCCTCAAACTAGATCATTTCTTAGACCAAGACCATGAAAGAAAAACCAAACAAAGGTTTCTGAAAACAGAGCAGAGTTGGAAGAGAGGTGAGGATTCCGACTCTCTACAAGCCATGAAGCGAAAACACAAAATAAAGCACGCGAAACGGCCAGAAAGGGTAGATGGACATGGAGAAGACCACCCTGGCAGCAGCAAAGATCCTCACTCATTATCGGAGAGCAAAAGAAGAGGAGAAGATCCAGAGAGAAGTTGGAGAGAGAGCAGTCATCATACTGTTAAACCTCAAAAAGCTGAAACTTCAGAAGATCCTGAAAGCCATGAAAAAGATCCTTCCAAGTCATTCAACATAAAGAACCCAAATACAGAGGAGAAAACGGAGAGGAAATGGTCTTTGGCAGAGAAAGACATCTGGGAGGGAGGGTTAAAGGTGATACCTCACAAAAAGATAAGCATCAACATCAATCTGAATGGGAAAAGGAAGGAGGAGAAAACTGATCAAGAAAACTCATCTCAATCTGACATCTGTTCACAGGAAAACACAAGACAGACTGGAGGGAAAGAGGAGAGCTGTAACCAAGGCGAAACAGAAACTGAATTAAATGAAAAGGTGGAATCCAGCCAGGAAAACACATCTGACAATAAAATAAAACCAGATAAACCAGAAGAAAGACAGATCTGGAACAAAGTTACCTGCAGAGATGACGAGGAGGAGCAGTGGGAGAAAAATGCTGTGGATGTAGAGGATGAGAAAGATGTTGAGAAAAAAAACGCAGAGAAGGACTTATGGCGTCATGTTATTACAGCAGGAGGAGAGGGAAGTGTGATTGGAAAAGAAGCAAAGAGAGTAAGAGATGATAGGAGAGAAGAAATGGACAAGTTGGTCCTTACGCCCCAAGAGGACAGGGGAGAGGAGGAGAGACCAGGCAGAGACGATGAAGGTGACCAGCAGAGGAAGGAGGATGGTTCAGTGAGGTCCAGCTCACCAAGAAGCAACAACAGGAGCTACTGTGATGGATGCAACAGCACACCAGATGATCCAAGGTCAGAATTTTACTCCTATTTAGGTTGTTTTGGGGGGTGGGGTGGTGGGACTGCTACAGTTAATTGGCCATTAGTTTTGTCTTTATATAATCAGTGGGATCTTGACAAGGGTTCAGGAGATATTTTCCTATTAAAACTGTAGATATGTTGATGCTTTGTCTGTTGTGAACAGGCTGTTGGAGTTAACATTCATGTGTTTATGATAAATACAGTTGTGCCTCCATGGTGGGCGGCTGCGATGAAGTTGGGGAACCTCAGGAGGAAAACCCTCGGGACCACGGTGAAGAAATCCAGAGTGATCCTGTTCTCAAACAGGTAAATTGGAGCTGGTGATAAATGGGATTTATTGGACAGCTAAATGGAAAAGTTTGGGTTTGGTCAAAATATCTCATGCTCAGAATTGTTAAGAGAATGGATCATTGATTTCTTTAAAGGAATTAAGTTAAAACTGATACATAATCTGAGAATTTATACAAGATTACTCTTCATTTCCATCTTTTGCCCCCTTTGGCTAGTAAAAAAAACTCAAGTCAGGTGTCTTTCAGTTCTTATTTAAGGATTTTTCCATCATTCTGATTTCAACAATACTTCTAGTTATGCAAGACTTTGGAATCTTGCATGCGCTGCTCTTTTGACGTCTATCCACAGATTATGAATATTTAGTTTGGGAGGGTTATAAGGGAGCAGTTTAAGCCTCCACTTTGCACTTCTCAGCCAGGTTTTTATTAGCGACAGTCCAGATTAACACGTAGGAGGTGGTGGTAGTAACACGGAAGACCTTCCTTCTGTCCTTTCACTCATGATGTCTCGATCATGGTGTCAGGCCTGGAATATACTTGCAGTTTACAGCACTTACACATACGCGTCATGGCCACCACACATACCCTGCGTTCGTTTAGCATGTCGCTCGTGCATGTTCACAAAAAATGTGAGACCTGTACGTGACCTGTAATATGCTGCTGACCACTAGTGGTCCTAGTTCACACCAAGTGACCGGTCAGCAGCCCTGTAGTCTGCTTCACTTTTGTAGCGGTGATCAGGTGATCAGATCAGGATTGACATGCAGTGAGTTGTCAGATTTTACCGTCTATTCAACGTTTAAACTGTCAGATCTCACACAGCGTATTTAAAAAAAATGTTGGTGTTTCACAAGGTCACATCATCAGATCTTTATCCTGTTTTAGAGGCATAATGCTTCCAGAACTTCTCTATTTATTCTGATCATTTCTTTTCTCCACAACTGTATTATTCTGAGTACCGCTGGCAGCAACACAAAGACATGATTGATCCACTCCCATGACACACTCATGACGGTTTAAAAACAATAGTCACCTAAAATACATTCCATCTTTTTGTTTACTTGTTTTCTTTTTTTTACCTTTTTCTACTATGTAGGAATTGATTATCTAAGTTTTACAGTTCAAGGAAGTTGTTAGTGGATGCCATGGCTAATGATTATCATTAAAGGTTCAGGGAGTCACAGGTTTTTGTTTTTTTGGAGTGTTTTTTTCAAACTTTCCTAACAAATTATAAATAAGCATCAACCTATACAATCTGGGGCCATTGTTAAAGTTTTATGAGTACAAAGTCTTTAAATATAAACCTGTGATAGCATTCCTTAACAGCTTACAAAACACATGCATTAATACTTTTGTTCTCTGATTTTTCTTACTGTGATTATCTTGTGCAGTCGCTCCTTTGCACTCCTATGCATGAGTCTGAAGATGTTTTGCGCAACAAGCAAGCTGCATGTGACCTAAGTTGTATTTTTACCTCCTCGTTTCAGGAGCCTCAATCTAAATGGGACAACAATGAAGAGCAGGATGGAGAAGAGATCAGGGTTAACACTGACACTCGCACAGTGGCTGCACTTTATCCATCAGAGCCACTGACCGGTAATGAAACACTGAAAGACAATGTACAACAACAACTAAGGTCAGCGGAGAGTGAGAGAGATCGGGAGAAAGTGGCAGAGAGAGGAAGAGACAAGGAGAAACAGAGATACAACACTTTGTCCTGGACTCACTCAGTTGCGGCTCCATCTAGTGGCCATGACAGGCCTGACAGCTACATGTCTGTGGACAGAAACAGAGAGAGGACAGAGAGACACAGGGAAAGAGAGAAGAGAGACAGTGAGAGGGAAAAAGAGAGTAAAAGATCGAAACAAGAAACTAGGGAGGAAGGAAGAAGAAGAGACTGGGAGCGCAACAAAATGACCTCAGTCCAAAGGAGAAATCCCCCCTCCCACCCTCACTCCTCCTCTCCCTCATTATCACTCAAAACAGAGAGGAGACACTGGCAGTGGAAGAGTGGCCAGTGCAGCAGCAAGAGCTCCTCTAGTGTCAGAAGCAGGGGAAGCAGCTCGATGAGTAATCCTACCAACCTGCCTGATCAAAATGCATCCAAAGCACACAGAGACACAATGTCTCTGGACTCAAAAAGTAAAGACAGTGACCGCCACTATGGTAACCAAGGTCCATCAGTGAACTACAGAGACAGATACAAACCTGCAAGAGCGCATGATTCCCCACATCCCCACTCACGCAACAATAGAGACCCACTCTTCTGTGAATCCCTTGGCGGCCTCCAACGAGGCCCTCTGGACTGGGAAACAAGGCAAAGCAAAAGCAGACATGAGAGCAGGGTAGAGAAAGGAGAACGGAAACCAGAAAAGGTGCTCAAGACAGTGAAAGAAGGTAACAGACCCAGCAGCAGCAGCGTTCGCTCAGCAAACCACGACAACGCCAAAGACAAGTGAGAGAAGGGAAAACAACGCAAGACTGACAAAAGGCACGCCGTCCCAGAGCTGCAGGACGGAGATGGAAGAAAACACCAAAATAAGAAATCAAAGAGCTGTAAAGATGGAACGGAGGAGGAAAACAGAGGAGAGGCAGGCAGCAGGTGGAAAGACGACACTAAGCCCTGCACACGTGTGTTATCTTGACTGTGAGGAGACAAACAAATGTACTTGCAGAACGTTTTTCCTTTCTCTGACCAAATCGTGCCTGGTTATGTTTAATCATTATTTTTTACCATGATACTTTTTGTATCACGTGAAGACGTGTTATACCTCGTATGACTCATCCAGAATTGTGAAGGAAAAGCACTTTAAAAAAAAAAAAGAAAATGAATGTGAATGAAAACAGATGCCAAGCCTCAGAGCTCTTTGAGTTGTTTTAAGTTGAAAAGATTTTGCACATGCTTGCGACTTGCCCACGGCTGCTAGAAACCAAGGTTTACGCTGAATGAACCTCCAACGTCACAAGTCGCATGAAGGAAGTCTTACGCGCTGACTAAGAGTGAGTCAGTTATCTGATTTACCTCGCACAGGGGTCCATTATACAATTATTTATTTGAAAAAGAAATTCAAAATCGTTACAATGAAGATTTATGATTTCACCCTCTGTGTTGTTTTGTTTTTCTTTTTAATTTTGTGAATGTGTAAAATAGCAGCTGGATGGATAAATTCTAATTTACCAAAATAAAATGTAGCATTTCTTGTTTTGGCAGAAATAAAAAAAAATAATAATAATCATACAGATAATGTTTTTGATTTTTTTTTCCTTTTAATGTTCCTTTTTGTTTTTTATGTCTTGCTTTGAGTATGAATTATCAAATATTTCATTTGAGTCAAAAATATGCTAAACTATTCAGATTGTTACAACACACATTCTGCTCAAGTTTTCAAATCAGAAATTAATGCCCTCTTGAATTTTTTTAAGAACTTAATGGTTTCAAAAATATTGAATAAACATTTAACTATTGAGTTGTTTAAAAAACTCAAAATAGTAAAATTAAGATTTTACCAAATGTATCTATTTTTTTCTCTTTCCCGAATTGAATCATTCCAATAATTATCAGATATAAATCAAATGACCAGCAAGCCAAAGTTGTCTGTAAGTTGTCAGTTCTGTACAAGACACCTACAAATACAGACCACCACAAAATCCTCACAATAAATAAAAAGAATGCTGGTGCAAAAATATCTGGGCGCTTTCTCCATGAGAAAAATCCAGGGGGGCACCTTAGAAAACTCACAGGTCAGCTCCAGTTCCACTTGTGGACACACACACTGTTGGGGGCCATTTAGAATCAGATGTTACCTGAAATACATGTTTTTGGACCGTGAGGGGAAACAGGAATACAAAAAAAAAATCCACACAAACCGATCAACTATATGCAAACACCACACACACACACACAAAACCTCAGTGGGGATTCAAACCAGAAACCTTTAAATTATTGCAACAGCGCTAGCCACTAAGCCACCAATTTCTAAACCAGACTCCTACGAGTATCTGTGTGGACAGGTGAGGTCTTTGGGATCATTTTGTTTCCTTTATAATTGTATGTAATTAACCAGTAATTTAATGGCCCAATATTTGTTTTACCTTCGTGAAAGATGAGCAGAACTGCAATGCCACAACAACAGAGACGTGGCGGTACTGATGAGGAGAAAAAAAGGAAAATCTGACCAGCTGAAAATGCTTAAGAGAAATATAATGTCTTTGAATAGATTTGTGAAAATTTGTGTTTCACAGTGAAGAGTCAGATGAAAACAGGAAGAAAAAGTAGACATTAGCAAACATGTCTTAAGCAGAAGATCTAGAGTATTGAATAGTGATATTTCACAGTAGGATGTGAAAGGTGAGACAGTTACTTCAGTTATTTAGAAGAAAACTGGTCTTTAAAGTCAAATATAGCGTGTGTGTGTGTGTGTGTGTGTGTGTGTGTGTGTGTGTGTGTGTGTGTGTGTGTGTGGTTTCCAAATGCAGCTGTCTTCCTGGGTTTCTCTGGAAATCCCTTTCAGATTTTTTGTGCTGCCTTGTTACCTAAAACTCAAAAAGATTAGTAAAATGTGAGCCTTAAAGCCACTCCACGTAGCAGTACCACTTCTGACCACTGGTGGGCAGAAAGATCCACTCTTGGCAAACAAGCCACTCAGAATAATGTGCTGATGAGTGGGGAAGGTCTGGCATATCATGTAACACCACTTTGTCCCATTAGACGTGCGCTTCATAGTGTTTTACACCAGCAGCTGACTAAAGGTCAACCTTCCAACTTCTGGGCTGAGTCCAGTGCAGAGGTACGAAAAGTAGCAGTTCCTTGACAACTGGGACAGACTTAATGTTCTGTACGACTAGTGTATTCTGTATGGTTTGATTTTTATTTTCTTCTCTGTATCTTTCTGTTTTGGCTTCTTTCTTCCAGCATCTGAGCTGTGAGTGGTCATTTATATGTCAAGGAAAATACTTTTTTTTTTAAACTTTTTTTTAATTCTACCTGTGACCTTTACCGACAGCTCTATTCTTCCTCTGATGCGGCGTGGCTCAAGGAACCGTTAGCCGTGACGGAGCGTTTCCAGACCTATTCAAGCAGAAGTCTGCTGGAGAAACTGGTCTTTAAAGCCAAGTTGGAGGCTGACTACAACTCAGATTTAAAGCCAAGCCAACTCGGCCTACAACTTGGATGACTGAAAGTGGGTCCCAGCAGAACTCTGCTTGTCCTTGTTACAGCTCCAGCCGCACTCGTTTCAGATGTCATATCAGTCACAAAATTTGAAATGAGGATGCTGATACAGGTTTGATCAGAATGAAGTAATCAGCATTACAGGTTAACGCAGGCTAATCCAGCAAAGCTAAAGCTAACTAGTTGACCTAAACAAGGTGAGTATGTTCCAGCCAGTTTCCAGACCTGCTCATTCTGCCCTTTTACAATATGTCCAAAACAAAAAGATACTTTAAAACGCTCTTCAAAAATGGGTGACATCACAGGGGGTTTGTCCAGATATTCTTATAGGCTAGGAAGCTGAACTTTCTTATGATATGCTGTCCCCATGTGGTCAGGAGTGGTATTGCTACTGAGTGCCTTAAATGACATAGACAATGCTAATTTCACTTTGATTCCATCTCTGCTTGTTTTTAGACTTTTTTTTTTGGCTGGGTTATGTGATTTATTTTCTTTACCCTTCTTTTTAAACATTGCATTAGTTTCCCATTTTAACAGCCACCCCTAATGTCTGAATCAGAGACCAAGTAGAGCTGCACTATTCCATCCAAATCTGGCACATCTAGTCTACAGGTAAGGATTATCACTCCCAGCACCACATACATTCCTCTTCTTCACCATTTTTTCAGCACAGTGATCCTTCTTCAAATCACATTTCAACTGGGGATCAAAACAGCAGTTTAATCAGGACAAAGACGTGCTGACAGTCTGCTTCCAGACAGGTTGGTGTCTGTTGTGCTTTTGTGTTGTCTGTGTCGGCCCGATTCGTCGTGCCATCTATGCTGTGTGTGCATATATGTTCATAATTTGAGTTTACCCAGGCTTTTCTTGCCTCATTAACTCCCCACAAGTGAGACATGGCAGAGATCCAGCATCTCTGTCTTTCCCTCTTCCCTCTTTGTGTCTTGCTGCTGCGAGAGCAATCGGCCAGCGTTGTGCCAAGGCATGCTGGGACTGAACAGGCAAAATCTTGTTGCCGTAGGACGCCCAGCTTGGCTCGAGTCCAAACCTTTGACAGAGGGATGCAAGGACACTTGGGACAGTTGGCATTTGAATATTAAAAGACAAATGTATCCTCTCCTGCTGACTTCCTGCGTACTGCGTGTCCTCCACAGTGGCTACTAAACTTCACTGCCTGCTTCAAGTAGCATTATTTTCTACTGAAAAATGTATTTCCTTAAATAGTATCTGTCTGTGCTTTACTGGGAGTAGTTCTTCAAGGGGAGAGCTGCTGCAGACAGTAGCAGACTGTAACCAGTGATGAAGAACAAAAAAAGAGCTTTGATATTGGGGAAGATCAACACAGACTCCTACAGACTGTCAAAGCTTGGTCCAAATGCCCGAAAAAATAAAAACAGAACTGCGCATTTAGACATACCAATACATGAACATGACAAGTAAACACCAGATTTAGATGTGACAGAAGACATCCGACTTGCAGAGGTACAGATGCCACACAGACGCACAAAGACCCAGGCAGACAGGTGGACCCTGTAATCGAGAGCAAGCCTCCCTCCTGCTCTCCCAGTGTGACGTGAACCAAATAGAAGGTACGCTTTTCTTTTTTTTTTTGGATTTATTTATCAGCCTTCTGTACTTTTCTGTTGTCTCCACATCCGCCGCAGTCTGTTTCTTCTTCTGCGCTTATTTTGTCCCCTCTCCTCCTTTGTTTTGTCTTGCTTTCTTCCGTCTGTGTTCCCTCCTTTGTGCCCGTGATGAGTGCCGGCGTCTCAGGGCACGGTGCCAGCGCTGCCTGATGGAGACCAGGCTGCGTGCCCTCATATGTGTTTGTGTGAGCGCTGCTGCGTTCAGACTGGCTTGTTTATGCTTGGAGGCAGCTGCAAACACTTGCTCGGGGTGTTTTGGAGTATTACACACTTGTAGTGTTTGAGTAAAGGACCCTCTCCCACTAAGTAAGTATGTTATACATGCACAGTGCAGTCATCATGATCACGACCAGGAACGGTTGATTTTGCAAATAACTGATGAAATGCATGGGCTCTTTTTCACCGTCTGCTTGTTTTTGTGGCTTTTTTTTTTTTTGCATTTTGCATTTTGCATTTTGCAGCAGATTCAAATTAACCTCAAAATATATCGACAGTTTCCCCAAACTGGCTCATTACAAGATTCCATTTTAGTTTTACGAATGCTAAAAGTGATATAAACAAAGCAAAGCAGAATATATTTTATTCAGCAAATGTCAGCCATTCAAAGGTGAAACCACTGAACACAAACTTACAAAACCTGTATTTTAATGGAAAGTAATGAAATATACTTATTTGTGAACTGTGGTTAGTTTTTTTATTTTATTTTAATTTTTACTTATATTTATTTTTAATGCTATTCAATATTTCAGCTTGACTTCATTTCTGGGTCAAATATTTTATTTGCCCTTCTACAGCTGTGTTAGATTTTAGTTATTTGTCATTTTTAAATTGAGGATTTTCTGCAAAGGGTAATATTAAAAGCTTTAAAATACAGTAAAACAAAATGACACAATTCAATGGGGTCTCAATAAAATGACAGTGACATATTTTGGTCAAAATAACCCCAAAGGGACAATCGCTTCCTTTTTAACAATGAGGCTCCTTTCATATCACCTGGTTTTAGAGATTGGGTCATTTATAATTTGGCACCTGTCCTGAAGCTTTGAGATGCATTGGAAATGTTCAATTTGGACACAATTTAAATGTACTAATTCTTGAAGCAAGTTAACGCATAAGAGGGTATACAGTATAATCTGAGCCCAGCCCACCCAAAAGTCACAGAAAACACTTTTCCTGCAGTTTATTCTCTTTTTTTTTTTTTTTTTTTATTTTGTTTCCCTCATGTGGCTCAGCCAAGGACAGTTGATCTGGGAACAGCCGGCTGCAGGGTTATACACTAGTATGTCAGAATTCCTTCGTGTCATTTGGTCTCAATAAAGCTTGGGATTCTGTCTTGCTCCACTTCTGGTTTAAATTTTAAATTTAGAGGCTAACCTCAAGAACTATTGCCTCTATGGGTCACTTTTGACTGATGTTTACATGTTCTCACGCTGCATGCTGTGCGCTGAAGATGGTGAAATGTGTTTTCCTTATGTTTGTCTGAGGAATTAAAAAATGTAAATTAGGAGTTGGATATCCTGTTCGGGACATAAACTGTTATAAACTAAACTAATATAAAGCATTATCAGCTTTATTTTAAGCAGCAAAAAAAAAAGAACTTTTTTGCCCAACAGTTCCCTTATAGGTGTGGAAATCACTTGTATGACATCATCTAAAAAACAATTTTCATTTCTTGTACTGCGTTAAGATACTGCATTACTATGACTCCCGATCACAAGTGGCCAGCACGTAGCACATGCGTTCACACCTGGCATTAAAATATATGCCCAAATGTGTCAAATGTTTAAAAAAAGGGGAAAAAACTGGAAATACCAGGGAGGGTTGTCTGCCACCATTTTGTTTTGTTTTTTTCCCAACTGTATTCAGTGAAGGATATGTTCAAAACAAATGAGGACGTCTACAATACAAGAAAAGATTAGCCACAAATAAGAAGATAAACTGACAAAGAGCTTTATTGCAGTCGGTTTGTACAAGGCTGAGCTAATGACTTCAGTTTATTAGGAAGTCTTTGAATTTATGTCTTTTGTGTTCAAACTAGCATGAGAATGTGGATACAAGTCCCCAAGACCACCTTCAGAAGCGTCCTGAGTCCTGGAATATGTCACTTGGGATTAGATTTCCAAAGACATTTTAATTTATGCTCTAAACTCTGTAACAGCATAATTCTACCCTAGTCAGGTTTTGTAATGTTATACCACCCTGCAACTTTCTCCAGGCAGATCCAGACAAAGTGCTAAGATTGCTTTTATTCTGAAGTGACTTCAGACACTCAAAGATATGCTCGCCAACACATAAAAATAGCAATTCACGAGTGTTTTTCATCTTCCCCTTTAACTTTCAAGGTGACATCCTGCCATTTTGTCAAATTTGACACATTATCCCGAGATGTTAGTGAAATGTCTTTGTCATGCCTCGACCAAAGTACCAAACGAGAAAATGCAACAGCACACTTTTCAACCGTCTTTTCTGCTCTGTTCCTAACAGCCGGTTTTAGGCAGTGCAGTGAACCACTCAAGTCCATCCCTTACCCGACTGATGCAGGGTCTTCCTCTTTTGAAATCAGTGTTAGCTCCATACTACCCTCTGCAGAACAGCAACTACACCATGATGTGACTTTAGAGAAAGAGATAAAGGTGGTGAGGCCGGATTATTTTCTGCTTGGTCTGGGTCTGTGATGCCAGAGTCCCCTACCAACCTGAAGTATCTACTCGATGAAATGCTGGAGCCCGAAACACAGTGAAAAGGTTGTATTAGGTGAGAAACTTTGAGTTTGTAATCAGTTCAGTCTACCAAAAATATTCTATCAACCACACAATTTTTAATGTCACATTTTCTGTTAGGATTTACTTTTATCATAGTAAGATTTGCAACTTGTCCCCCTGATCTTCTCAGCAACAACAGCCAGTGTTCTTTTTTCTAATACTTTTAAGCAAAAGTGAAAAGTACAGCTTTAAATGCTGTTTACACAGCCCATGTTATAACTCATATTCATTAATATTCATTTGTATATTTTAAATTGCTGAGGAACCTTTGTCCTCTTTAATCTAAGTAGTGCATCTTAGCTTAAGCATCTTTTATAGGCCAGGTTTGCTCTGATTGGTCAGCTGATGGTCCGCTCTGTTTCAGATGTTGAGCAGGCATCATGCAAGTGTGTTGCATAATAATCTTAACAGATCTGTTGGAAGGAGGAAGTCTCTTTGGTATGGACTTGTTAACCATCTACCTCAAAGGTCAGAACTTTGGAACTGGGAACAACTGTTTTGTTCTAGTGCAAAGTGGGAGTTCAACCCCTTTAAATTAATCTGTAGCAATGCAATAATTTCTTGTATGTTAAAAAAAAATGAAACAAGACGGATTTGTGAATCTAAAGCTCAAATGCAGGTTGAGCAAGCAAAATCCATCCCTTAACTTTAGGAACATATGAGCTCTGGTGGAAAGTTGCAGGAAAACAGGCTCAGCTGTGAAATGAATGCTAAATACAAGTTTAGTATTTTCACTGTCAGATAGACTTTTATTGTACATACACCTTAAAATAGAATACCACAGTAGAAAAAAAAAGTCCGATATGTTCTGGTGCTGTAAATTCACAAAGGTTGTCCGTGATCCAGGGCTGCTTCAAACTCCGGTACAAACTGGTCTGTAGTTTGTGCTTTTACAGGTCAGGCAGTCCTCTGCTTTATGAGAGGAGTATGTTGGTGGCAGATGTTTCTCTGCCAGTGATGGAATGAGTGTGTTTGTGTGTGTGTCTGTGTGTGTGTGTGCAGCAGTATGCGCAATTGTATGTATGCAAATCACAGCCGCTTTTGTATTTCTTAATCTTGTATGGTATTTAGCATTTGTAATGTGTCAACATGCACCCCCACTGTGTCCCCTCACTGTGGTGCTGTGTGTGTGTGTGTGTGTGTGTGTGTGTGTGTGTGTGTGTGTGTGTGTGTGTGTGTGTGTGTGTGTCCGGACTCCTGCCTGGCCCTGCCTGTGACCACAACTGTGAGCAGAATAACAATGAGCACGTCAGGCTACCCAGACTCCGGTGTGTTTCCTTGTTGGTTTTATGAACAGATGGATTTAAATCATTGCATGCATGCTCAGCTACTTCCTAACACTGACTAAAAAGAAACAGTCTTCTAATTATTTGTCTATTTTACTTTTTTTTTATATTAAAGACAACGGTTTCCCCTCTTCATCCCACTGCAAACAATCACTGCTGACATTTTGTGAAACCAGAAGTTGCGCACTTTTTATCTTCATCTGTGAAAGCCACAGCTTTGCATTAATTTCAAGACTCTATTTTCCTGCTTCTCGTGTTTGCAACTATTGTCCTGATGGTGTTGAAAAGCATATTATTGTCTAAAAAATAAAGTTGGAGGGCTAGAAAGATGGAAAAAACCAAGAGGAAGAGCCTCCTATTGTGCAAGTTACTGATTAAACACTTTAAGATCTGTGAATATATATCTGGACGTGTAAGTGTGTGTGTGTGTGTGTGTGTGTGTGTGTGTGTAACATGGGGGCCACCACAGCACTGAGATCAGATGATTCAGTCCTTCCTCAAGGATTGCACAGATCATGCAAATTTATCAAGACGCTTTACTCCCCCTCTTCTCTTTTGTCATTCTGTTGATTTGTATGTTCGACCACACCAGAAGGCAGGACCTCGGCTGAGCTGTCTAGACACCTTATTTATGGTTCTGTGTGTGTGTGTGTGAGAGAGAGAGAGAGACAGAGACAGAGACAGAGATACAGGAGATGCTATGCCGATTTTCTAAAACATCAAATACAGAATCTTTATGTATATAAAACCCATCCTCCTCAAACATGCATCTCAACCAAGGACAGCAGATTTGCACCCCGTTTCCTCTCGTTCCCCCAAGAATTCGTATAAAACATGGGACATGCCCCCTGGTGTTCAACACCAGGAATGGCAGCTCTTTACAAATGGATAGCAATGCTAAAATTTCCTAACATTGTGTTGCTAATGGCCTTCCAGAAGTCTCACGTAAGTGCAGAGAAGAAAGTGGAAACAAGGCGAAAGTATTTTATCAGAATGTGTGCTTAGGCGTGGGTTCATCTCAGCAATGAATCTACCGAAAAAGCATCTAACCACGATTGCATCATGTGTGTGAGAGTGTGTAATAGCTACATTACACCGCACTCCCGGATGAGTGAGCATGCAGTATTTAGTTTAATTTGTATATCCATGACAACGGCTGCTCATTGCATAGAGTAAAATTGCGTACAATGTTGTGCATCCAAAATCCTGCTGCACACACAGTCGTGCACATTCACACAGAATCAATCTTTTTTTTTTTTTACAAATGTTGCACGTTGTGCTGCTTCTGGCCCGTTTGACATTTTTGCAATACTGTAATTTGACAGTTCAGGTCATTTATATCTTTGTTCTTGTTTTAATTTTGTTTAAGGGGGTACTTAGTATTACCCACATTTTTTTCATGTACCTGCCAAGTGTCATCTAATATATCACCTCATATTGATCATAGATATTTTAGATTTTCCTTTTTGAACACAAAAAATGTAGAAGAAAATACCTTTTGCACATAACTGTAGCAAAACGAGAAGACACACCTTAAATCAACATTTGTATTTGCTGAATTTATCATTTTTATGTTCATACAACAACATGGAAAACCACGTTGGTTATCAAAGATCTCTTTAATGCCACACAAGCAAAAAAAAAAAAAAAGCACAGAACTGGCCATGTCGTACCTTGATCCTACAAATGTTCAATCCTGCTCTGATTGTCCACGCTCTCGTTTCTATTTCACTGGCTGCTGTCATGTGGTTTGGTCCAATCAAACTATTGTTGCCATGTAAGCCAAGACAAAATAGAAGGTTTTAATGCACAATTTCTTTCTCCTACGTGTTTTTTTTCTTTTATCAATGCAATGCTGTTTCTTGAAGCTATTTGAAACGTGTGTCAGTTAGAAATATGGTTCAATACGAACAGAAAATGGACTCCAGTGGGATGTTATGATATAGGAGGATGTAAAAAGTCTTATTTTTAGTGCAGATTAAACACTACATTTGTCTGTGTGTTGTGGGAAAAACGAGAATGAAAACAAAAGGCCAGTCTTGGGAATTTGGATAAATAAAATGAGGGGGAGAAAGGCTTTGTGTGTGTGTGTGTGTGTGTGTGTGTGTGTGTGTGTGTGTGTGTGTGTGTGTGTGTGTGTGTGTGTGTGTG
>JAOWBL010024187.1:0-32360 GCA_028564865.1 Zenarchopterus dispar
CATGAATATTAATACACATTCCCAAGTGTACCAACTTAAAATGTGATGACAATAACAATAACGACAGTCAACAACAATAAAAAAATAACAATGATGACGTTAACAATAATGAAAGCAACTATTACTGGTAACAGTAACACTGATAACAATGATACTAACAGAAACAATGGTGGTCACTAGCACCATCACCACTACACCCTCCAACTCCACCATCTCAGGTTGCCTCAAATCCCCGACAGTGTCAGCTGCCCCCAGTCCCGATGGCCAGGGCCCGGGGGGCACCCACAGCACAGGGCCACATCCCCACACCCCACCCACTTCATAGGCCACAATCCCAGCAACAGGATGCCCAGGCAGAACCAAAGGAGATCAGGGTTGGGAGGGATCACCCCACGCCCCAGACCCTCACCCACCACACCCACAGAAGCAATGCTACTAGGAGCAACCAACCCAGCCAACCGCCGCCTGGCAACAGCCAAAACCATTGTACCAGCTCCAGAGGAAGAAGACAGCAAAGTGGGAGAGAGGAGGGGAGGGAGAAAGCCACAGTGGTGCGACCAGAACTGGAAGGTCTGAGGTGCCCCCCCTCCCACACACACACACACACACACACACACACACACACACACACACACACACACACACACACACCCTCCCACATGCAGCACAGTGGCGGCACCGGACACTGAAGAGGCGTTTTAAAGGGTTAAAAGGTGATGATAACCGTGGCAACTTTTCATACTGGTTTTCTAATCAGTGAGAAATGGGTAGTAACAGCTGGTCTTTGAGTGCAAATGCATTCATCTCTGGAACAAATGGTTCTCCAGTAGTTATATGTGTTTATCTGCTCTGATAGAAACATTAACACCCAGGTGCACAGGTTTAATTTTAATGAAGGCGCTGGCAGTGGGAAAGGATTCAATCAGCTTGCTTTAGTGAGTCTAAAGTTCCTGCAATTTAAAAACTTGTTTTACCACGGGGCTATTTTTTTTCAGAAAACAGAGCACTAATAAACTGTAACTCTTTTCACTAGTTTGTGCCATTTAAACCTTGTTTTATTTTTCTAAATACAACATCATATGAATGTGAAACAACTGCAAGAATATTTTCCTGTTACAGAGCAGTTTACAGGAGAAAAGGTTCAACTTGTATTTTGATGTCAAAAATTCAGCAAAGCCAATCTGGGGAAAAGCTACTAATACTCTGAGATGCAATTCTCAAACTCAGACTGAGCCATCCATGACCATGGGTATATGAGTATTAAAATGATGAGAATAGTGAGCTGGGAAACCAGTGCTCAGCATACAAGGAAACTGTAGCCCAAATAATGTCTTTGTATGGCACTGGGTTGATTTTAAGCAATTCTGTTGAACAATTAATAGAGTTCAGTGATGTGGAGCCTTGATCTGACAACCTGTTATTTATATAAATGGGGTAGATGGAGAATATGAAAGAGCAGCCTTCTGCTCCTCTTGATTCCTCTCTGAGCTACATCGCTGCTGCTTCCAGGGCCGGGATTACTGAGACTGCTGAGACAGGCAGAGACTATCGAAGTCCGAAATGCCATTTTATAAATCATTATTCAAAAGTTATATAATCAGAGTGACAATTATACAAAAGCTTGAGTCATTACGACTACTTTTAAAGGGAGGTGATCGTTTGCTGTTTAAGATAAGAGATCACATAAGAAGGCAGGCAAAGGTTTTCCTTGAATTGCCGTTTCTTTCATTGCTTCTTTTGTTACCTTGATTATTTCTTATCATTACAGTGTAGCTTAACTATCCATCCTAGTTACAGTTCACAGCCAACGTTTCCATGTTTTGATTGGCTCGTGAATTTAAATGAGCAGAGAGCTGGATACTTAATTCTTGTCCAAGCAATGAGCCCAGTTATAATAATCAAACTGTGGCTGCAGCTATCTGTAAAGACAAAGAAGAATGGTCCAGGGATGAGGCTAAAAAAGTAATCATTTGTATTTTTATATATATATATATATATATATATATATATATATATATATATATATATATATATATATATATGTTTTACCTGTATTCCTGCAGCACAGGAATGAGAAGAGACAACATGATGTTTTGTGGCCCACATTTACTTGTCATGCTCATTTATAGCAGTTGTCAGATGTCACCCACCAACGCTCTCTATTTTCCACTTGTTCCCTGATTACTTTTGACCCTGTTTTGTAAGTGAAATCAGCTCATAGAAGTGAAAGACAGAATCCCTGTCACCAAAAACCAAACAAATAGGCTGGCATGAATAGACACACTGCTGAGAGTAAAGCTGCACCTTGTTTCTCCCCTCAGGCCGGATTTTTATGATTTACAGTTTCGTACGTTTTATTTTTGTTGTTGTTGTTGTTGTTGCCAAAAATACTACATTGGAAAAGTTAACTTTTTTTTGTATATGATGCAACAGAAAGTCCATGTCTAGTCTTCTGAACAATTTATACTTTTACATCGGCAGTGAAATACGTGATAATATACATACAAATAAACCACTAATGGTAAAAACTGAGTCCTGTACCATATTCCTGGGAAATATTTCAGTTTTAAAAGAAAAAAAAATGCACATGAGCTCAGTCACTTAATTTAGTTTTATTGGTTTACATATCTGCGCTGTGATCTTTGACTTTTGCTATAACTCACAGTATGCTGACCTGCATCTCTTTCCACAGATTACCTCAAACTGTTCAAGCATCTGTTCAGTGAGTAAACATTCACTGTCATTCTTGCAGGTCAGCATGATTTTTTTTCATTCTGACCTGCAGTCCTACCCTCTGACCACCTCAGTGTCTGCTGTCTACACCTGTTTATATAGTCGTCTCTGTAGTACATCAACTATGTATCAGTCATATGAGATTATGTTTATTTCTCTCCCCTCTCTGTTCTCCAACCTCTCTTTCCTATCTCCCTTTTCCTGCTGTACCTGGCCGGGCTTTGGCAGGGGGGTCCGCCCTTATGATCCAGGTCCTGCTCAAAGGTTTTCCTTCCACTAGGGGAGTTTCTACATGTCATTATTTATATAATCATCGCTCGGGGGTCATGCTCTGGGTCTCTGGAATGCATCTAGAGACAATTTATATCGTAACAGTTACTATGTAAATAAAATTGAAATTTTCAAGCAGAAGTACTGACTCTTGTTCAGGTGTTGATTGGTTTGTGTTTCTGCTTCACAGATGCTGCAGGTGAAGAGAGAGAGAATCAGCTGAATTAGAGGCTGAACTAAAGCAGAGGCAAAAAGAGAAATTGCAGATTAAGATGGTAATTAGCTTTAAGTGAGTGACCACCTCCATTCACACAATGTCACTTACAATTTTAAACAATTTGTATTAGAAATATATATTCCCTAAAGGGCATAATACTTTTTTTGTCAAGCTTGGTTGCTTGTATTTGGGAGTCTGAAGTCACTACCAACTCTGAGACAACACAACCCTCCCCAGCTAGCTGGTACAAGTTGCTGCTTTTAAATATTGTTATTGTGTAATGGAAGGTAGTTTTAAGCTGCTTCTTTGTTTTCTGGACACAGCTTGTTTAAAAACCTCCTCTGATTTTGTGCAGAGAAACCTTTGCTAAACTGGCATTATGGTGTTGTTCTAAACTATGTCCTCCTCATCCACCCAGGTATGTTCTCCTAAATCAAACTTGCTAAGAATGAATTAACAAGTATGGAAGCCCAATTCTGATGTACTTGGCACTGAAAAAACAGCCATAGACCATTTCCAAAACTGCATACTACACTGTAGGTGTGTACAAAACACAGTATGCAGTAAACAGGATGTGGGGAATTCCAAAATTCTCCGCATTTAAAAAGTTACTGAGGTGAGATAATTCCAGGATCATTTCCAGTGTACACCAGTCTACCTTTTATACCATCCATAGACTGTACATAAAGAATAGACAACCCCCCGTGATGTCACGAGCAAGTTTTCTGAAGAGGGATTCTGAAACTTCTTTTTCTTCTTTTTCCCTTCGTGCAGCACCATGCTTCAATGGGAGGAACCCAGATGGAACAAGCCCACCTTAATGCAAATCTTACTTTAGCTGGCTTAGTTTATCCTAATCTACACTTAGCACATGTTAACCGCTTTTACTTTGCATTCATTCTGATCAAATCTGTCCAAACATCCTTATTTCAAATGTCGTGGCTTAAACGACATATAAAATGAGTGCTGCCAGAGCTGAAACGAGGAGCTCTGCTGGGATCAGCCATCAGTCGGCCTGCTTCTCTCCGGACTGTCCTGCCTGCAGTCACCTTCAGGTTGAGTACTGCAGGTTCCAGCAGACTTCTGCTATTTCTTGTTTCAGCTGTGGCATGGCATTTTGGATGTCATTACCAAGTGGCAGAGTTAATCAACTTGGAGGAGTGCAGAAATGATCCGAGGTGAAAGTCGCTCATCTGGCCTTCCAGCTGAGCGACTTTCAGCTCAGCTGCTGAAAGAGGTTGAAGCTGCCGAGCGAGAAACCTCACAGCTGGTGTCCCCTGGGTTGGCCAACAGCCTTCGAACAATAACAAAGACTGCTTCAGACTCCTCACCTCTAAACCCTTCCAGGCCAGCCCAAAGCAGCTTGAAGCAGTCTCTTTGTACAAACAACCCAACAAGACATAGTCTTGTTACTGTAAACATGACTGTACTCTATTATATTTTTAGTCTCAGTTCAGAAGTCATGATAGCGCTAAGCACTGAGTCGCTAATGTAATGACCGTTAGCCATCAGCTCTGCTGGCCATCAATCAAAAGTCAACAGCCTTTACTAAACAAACATTTGTTGCCTTATGTAATTTGACCTGATGTGGTACAAAAAAAAAAAAAATCATAGTTCTGGATGTGAAATGCAGCAGTGGAGAAGTAAACAGTTTTGGGTTTTTTTTAATCAGGGTGTACATCAGCTTATTTCTGATGCAAAGTTGGACCATATGGGGATAGATGTAAATGTACTGTAGTGAAGGAGGACATCCAAGTGGTTGGTGTGAGAGAGGAAGATGCACAGGACAGGGTTAGATGGAGATGGATGACTCGCTGTGGTAAACCCTGATGGGAGGAGGTGAAAGGAAAAGAAGAAGAAGAAGAAGCAGTACCATAAACAACTCTGGTCTCTGTCTGCCTTCCAGGTGTGTGGGATCACTACCCCTCCCACTGTGCTGCACCTGCATAGTTTCCTCACCTGGGCATCTCTGCAGTTAGTTGCCAGTTTTTGTCATAATCTTGCGACAGTGCTCCAGCCTCTTTCCAGGTGCTTATCTCTGCGTGTGTCTTTGCTCCGACACCGTTTACAACCCTGATCCTGTCTACCGTTTTGGATTATCCTGCCTTTGATTCTTTGACAGTTTGCAATAAACTGTTTGGACTGTTAATCTGTCTTGAAACAGGCATTATACTTTCATCAACTCTGAGAATCTTGTCATCAGTGACATTATTACTGTTTCAAACCTCAAGAATCCTCCCATATAAATGAATAAATAAATAATGCATAAATGCTAATATTTTGCAATAGTATTGATTTGTTTTATTCTCATTATTATCTTAGTCTTTCAGCAAGCTGAGAATCTACCTTAAAAACTGCTTCACAGACTTTTCCAGATGATACAAACTGGAGACTGGGTTTAGACTTTACTGAGTGCTGCGTACCTGTACCTGAGTGTCTTTGCTGTTTGCATTTACATCAGCCACACCTGCGGCCCTTCACATATCAAGACTTGTGTATTATTAGGATGCTTTTCTTCTCAGCAAGAGTTCTATAAGGCATCACAGTATGTGACTGGTGGCATCTCTGTGCTCCAGCAGAGTTCACTAACCTTTCAAACCCATCAAACATATCTCTGGAATCTTCCCATACAGCCCGAGCTGCAGAAGGCCTGCCGCATAACATGTCGAATGCAAACACGCCTGATGTCTCAGTTCCCGTCTCCTGATATGACACAGAAAGCACAGCACATTCCAAATACGAAATGCAGCTGCTTTTCTTTTTTTCTAAAACTGTAACTGAGTTGAAGGAACCGGCTGAGCGAGCACATGCTTCTTGTCGGTGAAACATCCAGGACAGACAAGAAAGCGTGAGTCCTGATGGAAGTGGTCTTCAAAAGAGGTAAATGTCAAAAAATAGCCATTTCAATTGGGACTAGGGGGAGCCAGCATCCTTCAAGGGCCTGTATTGATCCAGCCAGTGATCAAGCCAGTCAAAGCAAAAATCTTGCTGTTTAGCTGTGTATAAACCTTTTATCAGTGAAGAACATAATGGGCTTATCACCAAAACTCCATCCACATTTCCAGGGATTTGAAAGCCCTTTTTTATCATCACTGTTTTCTATTGTTTTTGTTTCTTTGAATATGTTGAGAAATATTCCAGTTGGTGCAAGATAAATTATCACAATGATGCCTGACCTTATTTTACTATCAGAATATTCTTTTGTGGCAGTATAATCATTCAGTTTGCAGAAAGGTTGATTGCTCACATTCATCTTTAGTGTGCGCGTCCGGCAAAGCCATCCATAGTATGACAGAGTGAATTATCCCTGAAGAGATTCATCAGTGGGAGCTGGAAAACACAGTTTGTGAGGCTTCAAAGCTCAAAGTCTGCACCAAAGGAAGTTATTTTCTCACACAGAAGGCACTGGCCTTGAACTGTCTGAAATCCCTCTTTTTTTAATCTTTTCATCAGCCACACATTTGCCTATGGTTGATAATATGCTGCTGCTGCCTGATGTGAGTCGTGCATGTTCGGGAGTGAACAATTTCTGGCAACTTCAAACAGATTGGGGGCTCTTCTTTTTCAGGAGATAATAACACTAAACACAGTCACAGATTCTTCTGGAAAATGAATAGATATTCTGTGTGTTATTCTTAATAACAGAAGACACAAATTTGTTGTCGCACCTCTACAGTCTTAACAGGGCCACATCAGGAAACACTAAGATCCTGCTCCCCCATGCCTCCATCTATTCCCTCTTTATCCAGCCTTCAGTTGAAGTGGCAGCTGGATGGACTAAACAGGAGCAGAACGAGGCTGCAGGTCCAGATGGTGTCAGTCCCAGATGGTGCAGACCAGCTATGTTGGCCTCTATAACCTTTTTATAATCTTAACCTGAATTATGAAGACATCTTGGCTCACTTTGACAACATCAGCCCTTAACCAGTATAGACCAGCTGCTCTAGCACCTCACATTATAAAAATCCCAGAGAGGTTGTTATTAGCCCACTTAAGTAAACAAATGCGCCTCTTTCAGGACCCGCTGCAGTCTGATTACCATCCTGGATTTGGGGATGAAGATACCTTCGTCTACCTGCTTCAGCAAGCTCAGTCTCATCCAGGCAAGGCAGGTAGCACCACAAGAAATGTGCTCTTTGATTTAAACACGATTCAGCCAGTACTGTATTGTGAGAAACTCAGAAGAATTGAGATTGACGCTTCCACAACTGCCTGAATTATTGATTACCCAATAAACAGACCACAGTTTGAGACTGGAAGATTGTGTGTCTGAGTAGGTGGTCAGCACACAAGAGCACCTCAGGGGACTGCACTTCCACTGTTTCTCTTTAATGTGTACAGCTGAGACCCCCAGTACAAATCAGAGTCCCATCAAGTGTAGAAACGCTCAGATGACTCAGTTGTGGGGATGTATGAGTGTTGGACAAGAAACTGGTGAAATGCTTTGTGGTAGGAGAACAGGTAGAGGTGAGGGGCCACTAGAGATACCTGGTTAATCACCCGAACTGAAGACTGTAGTTTTAAAATTAAGAGAAGATTTGCATCCCTTAATGTTTGCATATCTTCTATAGGCCAAAGAAAGTTTAAAGAAACTAAACTAACAAAGAAGACAGCTTTGTACTGGGGACTGTCCTGGATCTCCTGGACAAGATTTTGTGTACAAAAATTGTACTTAAGATGTAAATTATTATGAATACTGTGCATCTTCTACACAACACATGATTAATCAGCAGACAGTCTGTAAGACATCTTCAAGTTTGCTGCAATAAACTCCCTATGAGAGGTCTTTCCTGCTGATAAAAGTATAGTCTCAACCTAAAATGTTGTCAAATGACTGCAGAGCAGAAAAGTGAAAGGACTGTAGAAAATGCGTTGAAACGGTATACATCCTGTGGTCTCTGAACATCACCACGGGCACCAAGTTCATAGTCATATGGATTAAGAGGAGTTTTGTCTCAACTGTATGTCATCACGCTGCATGAAGGCCTTGAAATGTTGACTGCACTTGTCAAACGTAAATGTAGTTATGCAACTGGCAAGTCGTGTCTCTGTACATGGAGGGAAATGATTCATGAAAATATAGCCATCATACAAATTTTGTGCCTCCATTCTGAAAGTATATACATGTAAATAAAATGTAGATACAGAAAACATATAGTATACATTTTGTTTTCTTAAAGTGTGCACACAGATGGACAGCTGATGGATTTGGAAGAGAAACTCATGAATGTGACAAAAAGGTTTTCTAGGTTATAAATCCTGTAAAACTGCTTAAAGAGTAGTGGAAACAGTGTGTTTCAGACAAGAAGATTCAGATGACTTTATTATTCCCAGAAAGGGAAATGTATCTGCCGGTAAGAGCGTCTGCTAAAAAAGCAAACATGTCAGTTCTACTACACACAGGAACAGAGGCTGGTAAGAGATAGCACAGTAAATAACAATGGACATAGTTTAAAAGCATCATCATTAAAAACACAATTTAAAATGACTGGCAGTGTTTAATAACTTGTTACCACAAGGAACAAACGATTTGAAGTATCGATTAGCTCTTTTCAGAAGTACAGGATGATGATGGCCTGAAGGTATCATCACAAACTCAGTGAACAGAACATGATCAGGTTGGTTAATAATGTTTCTTTTTTTTCCTTTTTGAGCACCTGGGTGGCTTTGATAATCTTAAAGAAAACCTTCACAATGCCTTGAGGGTTGCTCCTGTCCTCAGTGGATTATCTACTGACCCAAGAGACAAAAGAAAAAAGTCTAAAGACTTTGAATAAAAGAACAACAAAAGGTAAATAAAATCCTCTTACTGGGTTTCATTAAATAAAGTCTCTGTTGACCTTGTTGGACAGTGGACTCTATTAATATATAACCTTTAGCTGCCACAAGCTCAACATCTCCGGCGTTTATAACTGGCTTTGTGTTCAGGATTGTGTCTGAAATCAATGAGCCTGTCTTGTTTTTGAAATACTGAGATCAACGTTGTTGCCATGACACCATTTTTAAAAAACTCAGATAATGCAGGACTGTGATCAGACACTGAACCATTAAGAAAGGATGAAAGGGCTAACAAGAAACATTGACATGAGTGAGGCTGATGCAATGAAGAATGATAAAAATATCTGGCTTTTCATCACAAAATGCATGCACAGAGAATCTAACAGAGCTCCATAATAAAATGATGGCTTTTTAAATGTTTAAAGCGAGGACATGAACACTTCCGTGTTGATTCATAAAAAGAGAAAAACATTGTGTTTTAGAGAAAAACTAGAATTACAAACTTGTAAATCATATAAGTTGGTGTTAATCATATAATTACAAACCTGCAGATGTGGTGACCTTTCTGCAAGTTGTCCTCAGAACCAAAGATACGTATGATCAACAGTGTTATTGTTGACTTGTAGTCAGAATGCTCCAAACCAACACCAGAACGGATTTCAGTAAATTCTCTGAACAAAGTGCCACTTTTGCATACAGACAATTAAGCATGTGGCAGATAAATTGGTTTATCACAAAAGAGAAAAGTCAAACATAACGGATTAGCTCTGTTGCCATAATAATGATAATAAATTAGACTTGATCAAAGTCCAGGCAATCTGTCTTTTCATAACCTGCAATCTGAGCCATCTGCTCACAAGGGGTCTGCGTTGAGGTCTGTCAGCATACAAAAAAGATGAATGCATCGACTGACTGCTGAACAATGGTCCAACACAGACATTTATTAACCTGCAGGAGTGCAGAGCACTCTCTTATTTATTTTTTTTCACTCTGGTGAACATTTTAATGTACATAACAAGAGAAAAGAAACAAACCCTACACAAACACTTGTAATTTAGTGTCCAGAACAAGCAGAGCCATCGACTAACACAGTAACATTGTCTTAAAGCATGAAACCTACTTTAAAAAAGTCACACCAGTATGAAGATTCATTTCCTATGCAGCCAGGATCAGAGAACATTCATATACATGAGTGGCAGAATCAATTTGCGCCTGCACGACTCAGTGTCACTGTTTTGACACTGTATTTGATCTATTTAACCTATATTGCCACTTGACTTTGACAGCACATTCAATATGGTTTCCGCCTATGAAGAAGTGAAAGCTTCAAGAGATTCAGAGCCTTAAAAACTGAGCATTATTTCAGAAGCCGTTGCTAGTTTACGGGGTGATGCTATGACACAGAGCTGATCTCCCACAGGAGGTCTTGCACCCCACAAAAATTGCCTCGGGTGCTTTCAAATTTACTTTACATGTGTGCTCTTGCTATTAAACAGCTGCTGTGTGTTTTTTAAAATTTATTAGTCTCTTTTTTTTACATCATCTCAAACAGAATATCTTTGAGTTTTACATTTCTGGGTTGAAAATCATCATTAAGGATGACTGGTTCCACCTCTTATACACACAATTTTAACTCGACCCATCTATTAGCTCACAACAAGAGGCAGAAACCTTTCTCTGTGAACCGAAAAGCTTAGGCTGCCTCAAGTTTGAGAAATATCAAATTTTGCCTCACTACTTAAAATGTCGACCCTGACTCCTCGCCTCTGCAGGGGAAGCCGCTCACATTAATCACCCCATCAGCACGTCTTTTATGCACCGCGCAGCTTTCCATGTCAGACACCAGAGTTTAATTGCATTTACAAGCAAACGTGCATGCCTTAACAGCTTCCCCACTGACTTCAATCACATTTCCTGGAATACAAGGCATTGGGCCAACAACACTTACTGGCTTTGGTACTGATAGCGCCACCATGTGGCCATTCAAAAAGCGGTTCATGTTATTATGCGCTGCGTGTAACACAGCATTTTGACCAAATTGAACTGATATTTAAATAGACCCATGAAGTGTGTAGTTGTTTTTTTTTTTTAATCCATTCACAGTTCTCTTTGAGTGATTTGAACAACTGAAACCATCTTAATTTGACTCATGCAAGGATGATCTCTGAGCAACGTTCTGATATTTGACGTGTGATATATGGTGCTTCACCAAGCTGATTTTCATGGCCGCTGTTCCATGCTCATGTGTTTCTGGCTAGCCCTACACATATGTTCGAAACATCTAGCATTTTAATCCTAAACAAAGGGCACACTGCAGTCTTTTTTGAAGGCATTCATGCTTTCAGAGTAATGATATGGAGATTGCTTTTACCTTTGAAGCTCCAGTGTTCAAGTGTTTCTTGCCTGTTCTTTTCTGTGGCCCACATAGCATCTGGTCGTCAAGACTGAAGTACTGCGGTGCCATATAAGTAGGGGATATTGACTGGAGTTTTGGACATCACATAATGTGCCAGGTGTAGTTGGAAAAAAAAAAAAGAAAGAATGTTTTCCTCTCACCGCCTGAGACAGAAAATGCGACTTGGCAACCAGAACCTTACCTTGTTTCCTGACCCCTCTGTAATAACATGGCTGTTGGTCAGGATCAGTGAGTCTCTCCGTATACTGTCCAGGTCAAGGCAGCTTCGTAAATACACAGATTTCCACACTTTTTACTGTCATAGTATGCACATGATTAATCATGACTAGTGAAATGAAAAGAAGCATCTGATGCAGTGAAGGCAAATTCAAGATGGTTTGTGAAACGCAAGTGTGACTGATGATTTTCATGTTATCTACATTTCACTTTTGGACATCTAAAAGCAGCCAGTTTGGATGATGAGAAAGGTTTGTGTTTTGGCCATGTAGCACCGTGTAATGTCAACTCCATTTATCTGAACACAGAAAACATCAATAACAAACAGATAAAATTGTTAAAAGAAAGGGAAATGTAATTTGAGGAATTCAGCAGGTATGTAAACAGTACTGTGTAAAAGCCTTAGGCACCCTCTAGTCTTGTTTTCATAAAGTTTTTGTGACATTCATTTTCATATTCCAGTTACTTGATGAAACAAACAGAAAATGGAGGAATCTGGCTCTTAAACCTGAACAGAATGGGTTCTTCATTAACGCAACTGTAAACATTTATGAGACAGTCTTTAAAAAATAAAAAAAAAAATTTAAAAAAAGGAACAAACAATCTCAGTTAAATCACTGCCTGGCTCTGAGGGAAGTCTACACAAAACAAGGTGCCTAAGGCTTTTGCACAGTACTACATACAGATGTGGACAAATGTATTGGTCTCCCTAGAAAAGATTGACAATAATTTGACTGCAGTAAGATGTTAAACTCAAGTGTGTCCTGTAATTAGCATCACAAATGTCTTCAATCTGCTGTCAATCAGTCTGACTATTTAAAGGGATAAAATCCCTAGTGCTGTTTGGTATCATGCTGTTCATGATACCAAACAGCACTGAACAGCATTTCCCTGGTCCATGTCCACTGAACATGGACCAGAGAAAGGAAAGGAGAGTGTTGTCTGAAGAGATCAGAAAGATACTTAGAGACAAGCATGATAAAGGTGGAGGCTACACGATCATCCCCAAGCAGCTGGATGTTCCTGAGGCTACAGTTGGAAATTTCATTGAGAGGTTTAGGCTCCACGGGACTGTAGACAACCTCCCTGCATGTTAGCACCAGAAAAAATTTGAAGACACATGCAATGTGAATGGAAACCATATGGAAACCAGAAGAACATCCGAAGAGATGCAAGGTGAACTCCAAGGTCAGGGTACATCAGTGTCAAATCAACCAATCCATCACTGTTTGAGCCGACGTCACTTCACTGTCAAAACCAAATCAATAAAAAGAAAAACAACTGAAATTTGTCAAAATGCATATTGATGAGCTACACAGCTCCTGGGAGATTGTCCTTTGGACAGATGAAACAAAACTGAGTCACATCAGCTCTGTTTTCACAGATGCAAAAATTAAGCATTCAAAAAAAAGGCTTTGTTATTTTCTGGCGCTGCTTTTCTCCATCAGGGACATAGTGCCTCGAATCTGTGCAGAGTACAATAAAAACTCAAGATCATCAAAGAGTTCTGGGGTGAAATGTGCTGCTCAGTGCCACAAAGCTTGGTCTCAGTTGCAGGTCAGTGGTCCTCGAACAAGATAAAAACCCAAAACATGCAGCTAAAGCACCCAACAAAGGCCAAGAACAAAACATTGGACTTTTCTGTGCGCCTCTAAGAGTCCTGTTCTAAAGCTTATTGAACATCTGCAGAAAGAGCTGAAACACCCAGTCTGGAGAAGAAAGCCTTCAAACCTGAGACAGCTGGAAGATTCTGATTATGAGGAGTGGACCAAAATACCTGTCCACAGGTGGACAAGTCAAGTTTATTTCTATAACACATATAAAACAACCTCAGTTGACCAAAGTTCTACACAGGCTAAAATCAGTTTAAAAATCCCCAATAAGCAAGTATGTCTAATCAAATCAAATCAAAACAGAACAAACAGAATAAACAACATCTACTAAAACTGCAAGGACAACACCCCTAAAACGTCTCTTTGAGACTTACAGAGATAACTTGATTGCAGTGGTTGCCTCAAAAGGCTGCGGGAAAAAATATTTAATTCAGGAACCCATCATTTTCAACCAAGTCAGATTCATTAGTTTTTCTTTTCTTTTCTTTTCATTCTGCTGAACCATAATTCAAAAGCAGAATCTGAATACCAAGTTTTTAGTAAATTAGTGTTACCCTTGATACCCTATAAATTTTAAGTTATTTAACTGATCAGTGTGGGTTTTTCTTTCATGGAAGGACACAGCCAAATTTGTCCACATCTCTACATTTGTGTGTTAGTGAAGATTTTTTTTTTTTTTTTTTTTTTGCTTTAAGCAAAATTATTTGGCATCCTAATGTAAAATTAAAAGATTGCTCACATGAAAATCCAGCAATGTCAGAACAATTATTTTGTTCAAAATCATTGCCCCTCTGCAAAGAGAACGTATAACCTGTTTTCTCTGTGTGGGAGGAGAGTAGGAATATAAATGCCCCTGGAGCTGCATGCTCTGTGGAGGCATGCAGTTGTTATTTTGATCTGTCCATCACTTGTCAGTGACAACAAAATATGTAGGGTACCAAACACCCACATCTGCCTTCTCCTAGTAGACCCTCACACCACCGTCGGTGATATAGATGGTGACAAAAATAACAAAAACCCTACCTGTGTACAAGCAACGAACTACACTGAAAACCTACTTTGATTGAAGAAATCATGCTGTACTTTTTGAGGATGTCTGTTTCTTTAGTTTGTCTTTAAACACTGGTAACATGAAGAATTTGTTGAGATCTAGAGCAGAAACTATTTCTCAGAGAAATCACAGTTAAAGAACTGCCTTAAACAGTTCATTTACTGTGTCCAGACTTTTCTTTTTCTACTCATTTATATATGAAACACATCTTTGTCATGTCTGTCTAGTGGCCAGTTTGATGGATCTGAGGTGAAAGGGTGTGTTCAAATCATGGATAAATAAATAAAATAAAAAATGAAAATAAAAAACTAAATGAAATAAAATTTGAACTGAAATTAAATAAAAACTAAAATTCACCTTGAAAACCTAACTGAAACTAAATAAAATTCCAGTCAAATTTAACTTTCTTTCATTTTCTTTGTTGTTGTTTTTTTTTTTTTTTTTTGGTACTTCATTCTTCTAATTCCTAATACTTTTTTCAAATTCGTATTACTCAGACGAAAAAAAAAAAAGGGTTTTTGTTCTGTATGGCATTCTTTACTCTTTCATCTTAGATGTTTTCTCATTATCTGTAGGTTAATACCAATAAAACTAAAACTAAGACTTAAACTAAACTATAAGCAGTTTTTCAAAACTAAAACTCCTAATGAGCTTGTTAAACTAAAACCAAACTGAAATAATTAAAATGAAAAATGAAATAGAAGTAAAATCTATTAAAAAATTCAGAACAACTGTTACTGTGATGTCAATAAAAGATTTTGAAGAGAGTTTTTAAGAGAGTTTCTAACTACTATATTTTGCTTCAAGATTTAAGCAAAGCATACTAGTTTTACTTCAATGCCAGAAGAAGAAAAGTTGGGAGCTGGAGCTTTATAGTAGTGGCAATCGTTCAAATTTGTCGAAGATGTTTTTATCCATCTTCAAAGTCGAGATCGAAGTTTTGCAGGATGAGATGCGGAGAAAAAACTTGGGATATAAAGGAATATAAGGAAATAGTTGCAGCGCTCTGCTTGACACTGTTTTAAGAAAGCTAAGCAGCAGCACTCGCCATGTGCAGCTATCTTGGAGATAAAGCACCGTGCTTCACTTGTGATGGACATGATGATGCACCTGTGCTCATTCAATATTTTGAATGATTTTTGGTAGCTTTTTTTGGTGGACTATTCTTTGATAAATTTACAGTGGGAGTCTGTATGCAGAGAAGGAATGACAGAGATGTGGTTTATACTGAAGGCCTTTTTGCAGCATTTCTCAGCTTGTGAGAAATAAATGACTAATATTTTGAGAGTTAGGTTGGAACTGATGCTTAGTGAGTTATTGGAATTTGTATTTTAAGGACAGCAAATTCAGTTTTCTTAACAGTACTGACCAATAGTACTCCATTTAAGAGTAGACCTATTGTATTTATATGTTAGGGTGCGTTTTCCAATAGTAGTATGTGCGCCCACCATCGTTTCCTCAGTGCACCCAAATATGATTTATGCTGGGGCCGACTCTGTCAGTGGTCCATGCCCAGCTGCATGTAAGTATTGCAAAAATGCAGACGGAAATAATGCCATTACCATAATGCTGCACAGACATAAAAGCGGTGGTGACAGGTCTGTTGCTGGGATGTGAGGTGTAGAGGTAGAAGAGCAATTACTGGTGGAACATTCTAGAGCTTTGACTTGCTGTGAAGAACATGTGGAGCCAGTTGTGCTGTCAGTTAGTATATAGAGCTAACTTAGCAACGGTTTAACAACATACTACTGAAATCACAACATGTTGAGTTTTACTTGGGCCTAAACTCGACGCTAAACCTGGTTTCTGTGCTGACCCACGGATTAACCAGGACTTTAGGCAAAAACATAAACGTTAACCCTGCAAAGTCTGTACAGCCTACATTAAATTGTTTAACTTGGAAAAAAAAAGTCCAGTTGTGGTGAGTAGATGGATTAACCTTAGTTTAAGGTTTTAAGAGCGAATACCATCATGTCACTGATGCTCTAGTAAAGAGGTCAACTTTGTTCTAACTTTGCTGGACTGGTTGAGTTTTCTTCATGATGATGTAAATGTCCAGAGTCTGATATTTTCTTGTCAAAGCTCTTGGGCTAATTAGGAGGAATGTAACTTAGGCTCTGAGAAGTCTTGTTAGTTTTAAATAAATAAAAAAACAAACTGAGCATATTAACATAAAATATGAAAACTGTATGTAGCAGGAAAGAATTCTGATATTATATTACAATACATATTAGGAGTAAAATTAGCTCATACAAACCTTTGTTAATATTGATGTGCATATTTTATTAGTTTATGTAACTATTTTATGTTCCATTTTTGAACACACTAAAAACTCAATGAGCTGATTAATTTGTGCTGAAAAAATCTCTTTGTGGTCACATCCTCTGCTGCTTTACTAATAGTCATACAGATGATGCAAGGGCATAACTATGGGCAACCAAAATGGATTCCATAGCAACCTATTGTTGCACGTAGTCTGTAACCACCAGTAATTGGAACCTGATGTCAATTAATAAATCAGCTCCAAACATTCTGGATCAAATGTAATTTAATAGTACAAGAAAGTTTCCAGACATAAGTAGAAAACAAAATAAACCTTTTTTACTGTTAGTGCATCATAAAACAGACAAAATAAATATAGTAAATACAAATATAGAAGACAGTTTAAATGATGAGTTTGTTCATATAAAAGGATGTGTCCTTCATTAAAGCTGCCACAGTGTCCAAGATCTTTTACTATGACAGGACTCAGTAACAAACATCATAGCTGAACCTCACCTGTCTGCCTATTAAAGTATCATCCTCATCAAAATTAGGAATTTGATGCAAGCTAACACTGATTTTATTATAATATAAAAGCTTTTCTCCATTCTGAGGTGGCATCCATCACATTGTTTTCCTGTTAGTTGTTTCTCTGTGACCATTTGTCATTTCATGCACAAATCAGCCCTGGATTGTGACACAGTTGTAAATTTGAACACTGATATTCCACATAGAAATATGGAGAAAAATACTTCATCATTAAGAAAACGTAGAATCAGCCTACAGCATGGTGAGTAAGTGACAAGGACTAGTAACACGTCACTGTGAAGTGAGGCTGCTTTTGTCCTCCACAGTAATGTCGCACACACCATGAACCTGTGTGAGCTGCTCGCAGTGCAAAGAAGCCAGTAATTTCCTCGGTCCAGCAAGGGTCGGGATGAAGTACTCTGTGATAGTGATGGAGGTGTAGCTGCCAATATCTCTGAGGAGAGAAACAGGAAATGACAGCAGTAATTACAAACAAGAAATACAGACCAGGTGGTTGCAAAAAGAAAAAGAAAACTTCAGTGCTGACATGTGTGTGACTCACCCATAATTAATTTTTCGAGCAGGCAGAAGGCCGAGTCCTTCCACGTGGAATATCACAGCTTTCAGTGTCTGTGGTAGTGGATTAGTGAAGGAAATCTCCACTGCCATCTTCTTTCCTACCACAGGCTTCCCGACAGGCTATGTGACAGCAGAACAGGTGGAGGACAAAAGTCAGATCTGGATCTTCTGATCTTCTGTAATATTTTTCTAGTGAGATGGTGGTTCTTACCTTTATGATCAGGTCTGGGGTCCTGAGTCTAAAATTGAATTGAGTGGCCAGGACTTGCTGTGTTTCTCGGACCCTCCCTGACAGCGTCAGCATCAGCGCAGCCTGATCTATCAGCTGGTCTTTGTACATGCCGTAATCCAGGACCAACGCTAACACCTTCTCTGTAGATCAGAGGTACAATCTCAAGAAGGTGGATTTTTTTCTTTATTGTCTTAGCATTTGGGCAAAGCCAGATTATCTGGTTCCCCACTTAATGCAGTCCTTATATAAGCATAAACTTCACATTGCTGTGACCCGCCACTTACCCTCATTGGGCAGCATTTCCACTTCTATTTTGTCCTTCTTCACCGTGGCTTTGTGGACTCCAGTGTAGTACATGACTGCCAACTGACTGTGTAAGCTGACTGTACGCTGCTCTGAGCTTCTGTTCAGCAACTTGATGGTCAGCTCTGCGTCTCCTCCCATTTTTGGACCTTCACCGTCCATGGTCACTTCGATGGTGACATCCTCTGCTGTGGGGGACGCATATGCTTCTGCTTTGGACCCAAAGCTACAGGCTGTTTCCACAGCAATGCGCTCCTCTTCTGAGCCTGAGAGAGAGCACAGCTAATGGGTTTAAAAGGATTTTTGACAAGAGTGCTCAGTTTTTATTTCACCGTCTGGTCTGATTATACCTTCAGGGTGTTTGTAAAGGTGCGTGATGTCCATGCGCTCGTCTGAGCCAACAGCCTTGGTGCTGATGGAGTGACCCACAATCTTCTTCTCGCTGTAGATTTGACTGAAAGTCCCATCTACATTCTTCTGCCAGTAGATTTTATCACTATTAACCTGTAATTGCACAACAGATGGAGCAGGTGAGCAAGACAAGGGGTCAGGGGGATGTTAAGAAATAATATCCTGAACAGATGGACCAGTGTCATATATAGACTCTGATGGATGCTTTCTAGTGCAGCATCAGTACCAAACACACGTTACTGCTGTGTGACTGAAATTTCTGTGAATTGTGGCAGAATAAAAGAGCATTTTTCTGATGGAAAATACCAAGTGTACAAACCTCAGCGAACACAAAGGGGCAGTCGTATTTGAGATAGACCTGACCATTGCGGACAGCGGCGAGAGAAGCAGGCCCGCAGCGGAAGGTGCCGTAGCTTGTCTCTTGAGGTGTGGCGTCGACAGCCTGCCAGCCTCCGTTGCCGGGCGGCAAGTCTGGACGAGCCATCCAGCAGTCGTTCCACACATGGAAGTTCCTTCAAACAAATACACGCTTAATGAAGTAAATATATTCTGGGGGTCATGAAGAGTTCAGCTATAACTGCTTATGAAGGGTGGTGAGCAGGCATACCAGATAGAGTCTCTGTTTAGGTACTCTATAGGCTCCAGGTTCTCGTCAAGGTACACATCTGTTGTCAAGGAGACGTCTGTATCGTGAGCTGAGCTGAAGTTGGTCACAGTTCGAGTGGGAATGCCTAAACACCGTAAAACTGAAGGAGAAGTGACAACACATCAGCTGTCAAGACACAGATGCCACACACATGCACAGAAACACAACTGATAAGCTAAAAGAAAAACCCCAAACAAGAACCAACCTGCCGTGACGACACCAGCAAACACCCAGCACTGGCCATACTTAACAGGGATGCCCTTGCTTTTGTAGTATTGCTGCAGGATTTCTACGCTTCCGCTCCACACCGTGGGAGATGTTCCTCTCGAATAGTCTCCTGACCAGTTTCCCTCCACGACACCGAGGTCATCAGGAGAATTGATCTGGATAAATGAAAACATTGTTTTTGACCTAAATCTATTAACTCTGTTCCAAGAAAAACTGGAATTATTCATCCCCGTCAAAAGAGGAATCACCACTTTAACTTGTGACCAATACAAAATTGCTAACTACTGTGACTAAAACTTAATATACACTGTATATTTTATCCTCTCTGGGGATTAAACAACAACTTTAACTGATCTGTTATGGCTTAATTCAGATGATTAACAAAGCACAGAGTCCACATTCACAATGGTGGCTCTGTGAGAGTGCTGGGAATTCAGAGACAAACTCGGGCTATATTTTTATCTGTGTTTGTGTGTATTTGTTGTTCGTTTTTTTGGCAGATCTTCTCTGCTTGGGCACCCCGGTGTTCTCCAAAGACGGCACCTTGAGCTCCACTCTGACATGCCCACATGCCCCCATGTTGATGGGGAGGCACTATACATGCTCTTCATGAATGCAGCGTAGCGCGTTGGCCTGCTACAGTTATTTTGCACCAAAAAACATGACGGTTAATGTTTTTAATTCAAACCCCTTTGTGGGACTTCATGAAGGGATGGTCAAAGTTGGACCATTGATGAGATGCAATTAAAACAGATTGTAATGGTTTATAAACTCTTTAAAAGATCATCTTAGAGGCTGAAACTTATATCTATGAATATTTATGTTTTTCTTAAATAGTCAAGGAAAGGGTGAACAAAAGACTGAAAACAGGAAGAGGAAAGAAACATCTGGTAAATAATTTAAAAGATAAACAGATTATAATAGTTCACTAACTCTTCTACAAGCTAGAACCTAAGCATTAAAAAAAATATTTACATAAAAGAAAGTATAGCTGTATCAAGCAAAAGCATAGCCTGTTTCTCTGGGGCTGAAATCATGATGAGCTGAAAACAAACAAACAAAAAACAAAAATAGCCCTGTAGTTATGCATTTTTCAAAATGCAAATGAGGTATACTGCGTCCTCCAGACCAAGGAGGAACCATCTGGCCCGCTGAGAACACACAACTCCAACGCCAGCAGCTGACTTTTCACATCTACATTTGATTGCTATTTCAAAGAGCAATCAAATGTCTCAGTTTCAGCCTTTTTTGGCCCACTGAGGTGTTTCAATGAAAAGGTTCAATAATTTTAAAACTATTCCAGTTTGTTTTGATCTACACTGTCCTCTGCATCACCTTTTTTTTCTTTCTGTACCACAGCAAACTTTGACTTTCTGGTGACACAAAAAGAAAAGTGTAACTCAAATTCAGTTTGAACAGGTTTTTGCACCTGGAGACCACGAACCTTATCACTGCATACAGTCCCACTGCTGTCATGATTACATGCACACCACTGGCATTATATTTACATGTACTTTGCACTGATGATCAAAAGAATGCAGAGAACCCATCGCTTTGTTTAAAGGCAGCAGCCGTCCTGATGAAACTGCCACATCGGCTTGAAGGGTGGTTTAACATGTCACACTGAGCAGGACAAGTTTGCTCAGTATGAAGGGTCAGGTGATGTCTCACCATGGCAGAGATGATTCGCACCACGTTAACTGGATCTCCCCACCCAGAGTTGGGAGTGCCGCTCTTTTCCAAGACAAAGAGGCAAGCCGCAAGAATCCCGTCGTTAAACTGAATGTAAAAGAGAGACAAAAAGGCAACATTTATGACGAGTCGCGTAATTTTGTTCTGCTCTGCTCACCTAACCCTTGACACCGCCGGCCCACCTGTCCATAGTCCCACGTCCTCACTCCAATCTGATTCTCAGTGCCGTAGTAGATCCTCCCGACATCATTGAGGACGTACTCTTGTCTCTGCTCTTCAGAGTCCATGAACACAGAGTCATCTGACAAAAAAACAAGTTTAAAAAAACTCTTATCAAACTTGTAGCAACATAAGACCCATCCTCTCAAGCATGACCATGACATGCTGAGAAAATATTCCTTTATTTATATATTTTTTTTCTTCAATTTTATGACGAACTTTAGTCTGGGTCTTTTTTTTTTGGATGACATTTTGACCCTTTTTGTGGTATGACGTTTTGTTTTCAACCTAAATTGTCTCTTTCTTTGGTCCTTCTGACCTTGAATTTATTCAAGTTAACCACATGTGATTTTTATGCGTGCCACAAAAATACAGCTTTACCTCTGATGCTTAATTTTTTTCCAGACATGATGGTGGGCCCATTTTGTGGCCTTGAAGGGATAATAAGCTTGTAAGGTACCAGGACTGAATAATTCAGGCTGTCATGAATATGGTGTGCTCTTCAATGGGGCATCATTTGTGGATTTTTTTTTTTTTTGATGGCAGATGATGATGAAACTGATTTCAACCACCTCCAGACATGTTTAAAGTTTGTGTCAAAGTGATGCATGCTGTACAGTTTTGCACATATTAAACATTATGTTGAAATTGTGTTGCCCTAAGTGCTTAAAGAAGGAAAGAGAAAAAAACAATGGGTATCCCTTACAGGAGTCCTGGTAAAACCTGCTTTACCTTCACACCAGGGGTTGAACAGCATGTAAATGTCATTAGCAGGGTCGTGCGTGGAAACAGAGCGCCCATTTGCGCTATTAATTTCCACAGTGAGTTCATATCTGCCAACGACAGCTGTGGGTGGCGAATTCACTGACAGCTTTATCCGTCTGTCGTCCTGCTTCACAACCGCAGCCTCCCAGCGATCATCCTCCAGCTCCTCCACCAAAGGTATGACTACATGGGTTCCCTTTGACAGCGCTGGCAGTGGCCCTGTGAGGAGCAAAGCCACAAATCATATGTATACAAAAAAAAAAAAAAAAAGCATGCAAAATGTGTTCATGACATGCCCAAACAGAAGCAAACCATTAAAGTTCGGTTACAATGCTTTTTAGGTACAATCAAGCCACACCTGGATTCCAAGTATGTTTGAATAAACAGAAACCAAACAGAAACATTAGTGACTGAACCACCTGGACAAGGTGTGCACCCTCAGTCACATGCACGCGTTTTGTGACAGTGCTGGCTCTCAGATCAGCTGCAACCCACACAACACTGGAATTAGAACCAAAATCAAGTTCTTTTGTAGAGTAATTCACCTCACAATTTCAAGCAGTACACTGAAAAAGAAAAGAGAACCGTTGAACCAGCTCACTTCATTGGCAACAAATGAATTTAACTTTTAAAACTTAATATAGCAAGTTTTCTTTAAGGATCTCTGCTCTCTTTCCTGTAATGTGGAAAAATACTGACTTCCGTCTCTTCTACCATATGTCCTGTCTGAATGTGACCTTGTTCTTTCTTTGTTTTGTTTTGTTGCTGGTTTCAAATAAATTAACAAAACCAATTGTTTATTCTTCTCTGATTCAGTCATGGACAGAAAGGCCACTGGTTGGTTGTGACATCAGGAAGCAAACTCTGCTTGCGAAGTAATAAGAGAAACAAATGAAATGTCCATTGTGAACACAAACTCAGGGTCCACTGGATTGCATCGAGAAAGAAACGAAGGAAGCGACACCAGAGAGACCCCAGGGCAGCAGAATGAAGTCACCAGCTGACAGCAGCCGCTGTGCTCCACTAGCCTGAGGAATAAATGGGCTTTCTGGTGGCTAACTCATTAAAATGGACGATGAAGACTAAAGGGAGTCTAAAGGGAACCACTCAAACTAACCAATCAGACACAATGAGCTTACATCTAAGGGGCAAAAATTCATACTTGCAGATCCCAAGGATAAGACCCAAGACGATGAAATTAGCCATTCTTTTTATTTTTAATTTTCTTTGCAAATTTATACTGAATTCACAGAAATGTGAACAAGATAATCAGCAGATTTCTTGGAAATTTTGTGAGAACATGTCCATGCCGCATTGTAAAGGTATGAAAAGAAATTGTATGGTTTTAATAGGCAATATGTTTCTGTTTTATTTTGAAGGGACGTGTTCTGGTGTTTAGCTGTAGTACAGACTTCCCTTGCTCCTGATTATTTGCACCTGTGTCTCATCAAGTTCTGTTTGTATATATTGCCTTGTCTTTCCTTTGCTCCTTGCTAGTCTGTACTATCTGCCAACTTTGAGTTGTTTTTGGCTGAAGCTATTTTTTGAGTTTTGTTGGATCCATGCTTGTGTTGCCTTCATTAAAGGTTTTTTGATTTCCTGCTCCTGCCATCCTTGTCTCCTGCATTTGGGTCCTGCCACAATCTCCATCACGTAAGACAATAACTCTCATTCAGCGCTGCTGTTATAATTAATATGTAGTTATGGCAACTCCCATCAGTCTGTACATCATTTAAGCTCCCTACAGCAATGTTCTTGACCTTGTTGTAGTTCAGATAAGGCACAACAAAAAATTTAATTAGGGAGTTTAAGAGCAAGATTTTGTTTCCATTGAACAAAGTCACACTATTCCCTCAATGTGCAGATTTTCTGAAGTCTTTAAGCAGCCACTAGCTGAAGCCTGTCCTCTAACTCTCTGGAAGAGAGCAAATAAAGAACTATTTCTAGACATTTGGTTGACTTTTCTCACACACAGAACCTTAAACCTTAAATGCCATCTTTGCATAAGGTTATACCTCATACCTTCATAACATATCTCATCACCTAATGGGCATACTGTCAAGAGACTTGGTGAGCACAGCATATCCATGCTTCCAGGACATTTTGCAGGAAATGTTTGACTATCAGATATTGCATGAAAATTACGGCTTGTATGAGCTGGGCTTTACGCCTTTGTGAGAAACACAAAAACCACATCATCAGAGCATTCAGACACTGACTTTCGTATGCATTTTAGAGACAACTATATGCATTTGTGGTGCAGTGAAAAGGGCATGATGTATGTGTTAAAACTACTATTGCTCTCCTGCTTATTGCTGCTATGACAGGTGCCAAGTTATAGGAAGACTTTTTAGGATCAGCATGTGCACAGTTTATAGATGAGAGAAAAAAGTATGGGAACCAATTTATATTTAATTGTGTCTTTACTGAGCAAGCTTGTTAATATGTCAGTTGTGAATCCACAGACAAATCATTGTAAATGTTGTGTGAACTTATGAGAGAAAAGTTACCGTAAATTTTATTTGTGTGTGCTGCAAAGATTCCACTGATGCTGTGTAGTGGAGGGAGCATCATGATTTAGCTTTGTTTCACTTCATCTCAGGGCCTGGACCACTCAACATCACCAAAAGGGAAAATGAATCCCTAAATCTACCAAAAATATCCTGCTGGATAACGTCAGGGCAGCTTTCCACCAGCTGAAGCTTAGCAGAAGTCGAATGATGCGGCAGGACAATGACCCATAAGCTTTGAAGCAAATCCACCACAAAATGGAATGGAAAAATAAGACAAAATCCATTAATCCATCCAATTCAGTCCTAAACAATATAAAGTTGCTGCAGAATGACCTCAGAAGAGTTGTTTATGCCAGACATGCTAAATGAAGTGGTCTTTAAATGATCAGATCACATTTTATGCCAAATGAATACAGAAAACCAACAAATTACATGGGGTTTATGTGATTTTTCTTGCCACCTTAAGGGATTTAACAGCTTGAAAAAAATGATTTATCTCTTTCTCTAAAGAGCACATTAGTCAAAATTAGTACAAAAATAAAATAAAAAAACAACAAAAAAACCAAGCATTAAGTATTGCAATGAGAGCGAGGCATTGACTCAACCACTGAAGCATATTTCTTCACTCTGAAACACTCCACAGAGGGTGGTATTTTTCTTTCTTGGATAGATGCATATAAGATACACTATAATTATTCTCTTCAAGCATCACTTGTTAACAGACACAGCTGTAATTGAGGGATCTATATTTGTGTGTGTCCTCCCTGCCTTGCAGCAGTCAGTGTGAAGTGAGGGGTAATGCAAAGACAGACATGCAAAAGTAAACAGGTGGCTGACACTCAGAAAAATGGTGGTGGCAGCATTTCTGATGAATTGGCTGCAGTGTGGATGTGTAGCTCACGCAGGACTGAAAAACCTCAGAACATTCTTTCAGGAGTATAGCGACAGAGTTGTTACCATAGCGACAGTGACCAAAAACCCCCTCACTCTGCCTTACCCTTGTCATGTATATTGTCATGTCTCACATAAAATCCTGCAAGAATTTCAAAAGTTATTCAAAAAGAGAGACTTCCTGTAGGAATTTAAATTACAGGTATATTTTCAGTTCCACTGATCTCATACAAGTTCAGTAAATGCAGGTTAGGCTTAGCTCCTAAATTAATATTAAAGTAATGTCAGATCCAATAAATAATGTCAGACCTTACATGTAAAGGTAATGTTTTATATAATCTTTTTTTTTAAAAAAAAGATGAAGTTGGAGGCAGGGGGCTGCTATACGAACCATATGTGTTTACTTTCTATTACATGTTAAGCCATTTGTCAATTCAATAAAAAAAATTTTTTAAAAACTTTATTAATCCTTGAAGGGAAATAGTTGCAGTAGTCATGACTTCAGCCTCTTAATAGAGTCATTGTAGAAGTTTTTTTTTTTGCTGTGGGCGGTCTTGAAATAAAATTTTGAAGAGAAAACTAAGATCTTTGGTTTTTCAGCTTTTGAAACAAATAAAAAAAAAATACAAAGAAGCATTTAAAATTTTCGGCTTTTATTACAGATTGAAGACCTTTCCCTGGTGTTAATATAAGGTTTTCAGTATCTATACAATGAATCACAAAGGCTCATCCATCCATCCATCCATTAACTTCTTCTTATCTGTGTATGGGAAGAGTGGCAGCGGCTGAAGCAAAGAAACCCAGACCTCCCTCTTAACAAATCACCTCTTCCAGTTCTTCCAAAGCTTTACTGGGATGTCCCAGTCTAGCTGAGAGATATAGTCCCTCCAGGGTGTTCTGGCTCTGACCCGGAGCCCCTCAAGGTTTGACATGCCTACAAACCTCCCCAGGGAGCTGTCCAGCAGACATCTTAACCAGATTCTTAAACCACCTCAGCTGACTCCTCCTGACATGGAAAAGCAGTGACTCTACTCCAAGTCCCTCCCAAATGGCAGAATTTCTCAGCCTATCCCAAAGACAATCAAGCACCCTGCAAAGGAAACTCATTTAAACTGCTTGTACCTGCAGTCTTGTTGTTTTGATAACTTTATTCATGACCACAGGTAAAAGTATGAACATATGCACATTCATGATTTCTGAGAATTTAATAATCTGAACCATTAAAACCTGATGGACTTTAAGCAACTTACAGTTAGCGCTCTCAGCTACAATAATTGTTTATGAAACAACACACACATTAACTGGGCCTTGCCCCTTCATGCCAGATTAAACCCGACTCTCCATGACCAAACCCACTTCTGGTTGCAGAGGTGGGTTTGGGGATGGAGGACCCAGGTTCAACTCCCCAGATGGTAACAGAGATGAGCCACTGTGGGCCCCTGAGTAAGCCCCTTAACCCCCACCTGCTCCCCAGGCACTGCTCCTAGTGTAACTAGTGATGGGTTAAAAGTTTGATGTGTTTCGTGAGATATATACTGACAAATTAAGATTATTATTATCTACTGTAAACCTAATATACTGAAAAATGTCAAATTTAATGAATGTTCCTGAAAACTGTATTGTGTTTTATATTAAACATTTGTGTATACCTGTAACACTGCTTTGCTCACTTTCCCAGATAAAGATGTAAAATCAATCTTGCAGAGAGTAACAGCATAAAACTTCTTGTACAATAAAAAATTCAGTATCCTTCTCGTGTATCTGAGAGAGGGATTGTAAAACTGTCTTCAGAACTGGTTTAAAGCATGTTACTTTATGATTTATAGGTTAACACAAATCTAAAATGCATTATTTTTCTATGCAATAACTGAATAAATTGAGGGCTTATGTCTACATTTGCATTTGAATAATTTAATTAAATTTGATGTTGCTTAATTTATTCATACTTATGAGTCATTACCCTGAGCATTAAAAAAAGAAAATTCTTGGCATAATTATTTTTGTAAATGTGCACATCAGTAACCAAAATGCACACCGTTAACCATAAAGTTGGAATAAAGCTTTTTTTTTTTTTTTTAACGCCTCCTCATGAAGTGATTGTAAATAAAAAGAACAATGTGTCTGAAGACAAAATCATTTCAACTTTATGGGCAACAGTGTGAGAATAAAGGCAAAACCTCCTGCAGGTGCATGTCTGTCCTCTTTGTTCCCATACCTGCCAGGACGACTGCAGCCCTTGATAGTCATGTGCTGCCCAGCAGAGTTTCAGCATGGGGAGCATGTGAGGGCAGCGCCGGCCAAGTTTCCTCCATAATCTCTCGGTGGTCATAAGGGAATGATGTCTTGTGGTTTTATCAGATCCCTTGTTAAAATGACAAAGTAAAACTCCTGATGTGGTCTACAGAGATAAGTAGACCACAAGTAGACCAATATTGTGTTTTTCCTTGTTTTCAACTTATCAATAGTCTTATTATGAATGATCATTTTAGGTGTGCAGATGCTCAAAAAAGGGGATAAAGGTTGTAATATTCCTGTGCAAAAAATAAAAACTTTGTTTTCAGGGTGCTGAGAGGGCTTTTTTCCTATGTTTTTTCAATAGTGACTTTCTGTAATGTCATTGAGCGTAGAAATGGCAAACCATATCTCAGTGGGTGCACTTTGTTTTATCATAGGAGAACCTTTTTTTCACAGTACTTTGCAGAGATCGGCTTTATGAACAAGACCCAGTCCACTCCTGCATATGTCGACAGATTAAAACTGAAAGTCAGTGCTGCTTGTAGCAGCTAGTGAGTCTAAAAGTTTGTTCTGTCTCAAGTCAACAAGAAAAGAAAATCACTTCAGTGTACCCCACACAACAACAAAAAAGACTTTTGCAATCGATGCCCAAAGCCAAGACAATTTCAATTACTGAAACTGTAGCGCCAAGGTAATCTATAAATATTGAAAATGTAGTGTTATTAATGTGGTGGTATGTGGAAAAAGCTTCGATCTTCAACAGCAGCTGTGTATTTTCGTGACCCATTAGCTTGAACTATCATCAAGCCCCCAGGTAGCCCACCAGTCCAAAACCTTTGGACCCAAATCTGCTCATCAAGAGCCTCTCTTCCTGGTTCTCTGACTCTGTTGTTCACATGTTTTTGGAGTTACACAAAGAGAAAAGCAACTCTAGAGGTACCAAAAGTGAATGCTAGATGACTGATGTGAAAACATCATCCCTTAAAAGTGCACTTTTTGCTCACTAACCTGTTTTAAGTTCAAGATGGAGCCGGTCTGTGCTGGGGCTGTAAGGGCGAGACAGGGTTATCCACATCTGGAAAGTCTGCCCTCTGCGGATGATGAATTTGTCACTTTGGTAAAGATTTGTATGATGTTCCAAGCGATTGTCCCCTGTCTTGCTTTTCATCAGGTCTATGGATTGGACCTTCAGTAGAAGTTCTGTGAAAACAAACATTGAACAGATTTGAGTCCATCATGTGGCAGGTTTCTTTTACAATCTGTTGATTAACAAATGTGAGTCCTAATCACCCTCAAGATCAGTTTCACCAGTCGTTGGCTTCTCATTGTTTGTCCCCTCCTCTTTATCTGTCTCCTCAACCCCCGTGACCACAGTGTCCGTGATGTCATCGTCGTCAGCCTTTGGACGACAGCAGGGGCACACCTTGCGCAGCCACTGCCGGCAGGCATTTTCTTCTTTGACATCCTCTTCTTGAGGTTCTTCTTTTTCTTCTACTTCGTCCTCCCAAAGGGTGACAGTTGGAAACCGACCTACTGCAGACCTGTCTCTTATTGACCGTGTCACAACAGGCATCCTGGGGAGTAAACAAAGAGGATTTTTCCCCCCATTAGTTTCCAAACCAACTGATATCCAGTATGAATACTTCGGTGAATTATTCCGCTGAGATGAAGCCTCAAAAAGTGTCGCATCTGATTAAACTATAACAGAAAACTAATCGAGTAAATTGTGCAATTACTTTGTTGCCTTTCTGTCTGTGGTATGTGCTGAGCATGATTTTTAATCCTTCGAATCAGAACACAGTCACGCGATGTAAGTTGACAGCCTCATTTCAGATGGCTCCCACACAAAACGTTTTAATTCAAAGTGAGAAACACAGATTAGAGTCTGTCACGGTTTGGCAACTACATCTTCAGCAATATCTGCCAAGTTAAAATAATTATTCCAAAATAAACTTAAATTCCACTCTCTACGAAGAATCTCTTGTGCTTAAAATATCCAAACTAAAAAAAAGAAAGTTGCACTCTACTTGTATGTGACCTGTATGGCAATGTTTTTGGTTCTTCACCTGGCATTTTATCATTTCTAGACAAATCCAGTTCATCTGCCGAGAAAAAGAAAATCCAAGGCAGGAAAAGAAGAGAAAAAAGCCCTCTGGCAGTCAGTTCTTACATATCTCTCTTGTGGCTCTTTGCCAAAAGCCTCAGTTTCATCTGGCTTTTGACTGACTAAAAGATATAATAACAGTGTAAACACTTAATTTACTCTTTCTTTTGTTGCAGTGTCAGCAGACCAGTCACAACACTGACTGACTAACAACTATTATGCTGTACAGACAATTCAAGTGTAACTTGAATAAACAAATATCTCTGTGAAGCAATGCTCCTTGCTTCCAAAAAGGCGAAATGGTGAGGATGTGGTGAAGAAGGGGTGGGGTTGGGGTGGAGACGGGGCGGGGTTGTGGTGAAGAAGGGGTGAAGGGTGGAAGAGCTTAAATACTTGAGCTTAACTGTGTAGAGCAATGGAGGTTGTGGAAAAGAGGTGAAGAAGAGCGCAGGCAGGATGGGGTGGGTGGAGAAGAGTGTCTGGAGTCCTCTCTGATTAGAAAGTAGCAGCAAAGAGCAAATATACAGTGAGAGGTGCAAGACTGAGATGATCTGAGCCCAGAGGAGGAATACTGAAAACAAGCACAGAAGGATGAAAAGTCCAAAGCAGGAAATGTACTGTCCTGTAAAGTTTCACAGACTCGGAGCTGGAAAAGTCCCGTCATAAGATTATACTGTTTACTTCTATTTCCTGTAACGATCTGCTGAAGCATTTTTAGACATGACATTTGCCACAACAGTGTCTGAAGAACTTGTCATAATTTCCCTTGTATGTTGTGTTGTCTCTGATGACAAATTATGCCTTTTTTTTTAATTACATCTCACCAATTTGAAATAGATCCTTCAAGTCTCTCACCTTTTTCTAATTTTCTTCTCCTAGTTTTGAATACATCTAAAAAGTCTACTCTATAGTTCATTATGGTTACATGTTCAGAAAGTACCCTGACCCCTTCATGTGTTAAAATGGCTTAGATGTAACCCTACACCTTTTTCCTGATTTAGTATGCGCATATCTATTAATATGTAAATGATTCCCATCTCCTTCTCCACGGTTCCCCTGGCTGCAGCTGCTCACCTTCAACTCCTCTCAAACGCTGAAAAACTGCACAATGGCGAAAAAGAGTTAATGACAAAGTTATTCAGCCACCCATGTTCAAAATGGGCACCATTTTTGAAATGAGGAAAAAAGTAGATAAATAAATAAATGAATTGGACAGAGTTGCTAATTGTTCAGTGTATTCCAAATCCTAATGTAATACTTTTTTTCTTTTTTCTTTTTTTGCATAATATCTAGGCTGTCAAACAGCAGTAATAAACAACACGAACCTTCAGTTAGTCCACAATAAGGAAAATGTAATACTGAGATGCTAGTATCAGATCGACCTTCACTGCAAAACTAATTTCTAAGAGCCTTGTTTCAACATTACAAGACTATTTTACTATTTCTAAGAGTTGTACTAAAGAAAAATGTTCTTACCCCATTGGAAAGATATTTTCTCTTAAAATAAGACAGTTTTGACTAGATTTGTGGAGTATTAGGCTTACTTCTAGAGAGGCTGTTTTTGCAGTCGTATCTAACAGCCAGTCACACTTTTTAAATCTTTTTTTGACAGTAATGCTTCCTGGTTTTGAACCTGTTATGAATTTATACTGGTAAGATTGGTGTTAATAGTGTTTCCCTTTCAGCATAAAGACAGCATATTCAAAAGTGATAAATACAAAAGTCAATCATCAGGTTTAAGCGGATGGAAATCAAAGCAGCCTATGGATGAATGACTTCAACAGCGACCCCACAGATCAACTTTCACCAAATTTGGCGGACATCAAGGGAATGCCAGACTGACCAGAATGATGATAAATTGATATATTTAAAGACTGAAATACTGCAGTTCCTTGCAGGAGATTGTAAAATTACCCTGAACAGCCAAAAAGCTGTAGCCTCCATGGGTGAGCTATGAAGCTCCACTGTGGTGACCCCTCTACCAAGGAAGGCCCAGAGCTGAAATGTGATTACTTAAAAAAAGCTGTCAGTTTCCACTACTTAACAGTCTTTTTCTCTCTTTCCATTACAATTACGATCTTAAACCTGCACAGTCTTCCAGGTTCTTCGCTGTTCAAGTCACTTAAGGCTTAAGAGTTAATACTGAAGCTCCCGTGGCCTTTGACAGAAGATCCTAACTGAAAGGCCCAAGGCCGAAGAAAATGCTATGCCTCAGGCGTGGGCTCCATTGCTGGGAGGCATCTCCCTGATTCACTCCAGGACCTTTCTTCTTTCATCCTGTGTCAGTGCTCTGACTGCAGCTGGACTTGAGTCTGAAACTCTTCATGCATTTTTAAGTTTTGCCTTTTTCGTCTTTAACATGTTGCTTCAGTATGTTGTGCCCCTTGAAAAGGGGTGATAACAGGGAAAGTGAGGATGAATGAAGAGCGCGAGTTCTCCCGTTCACTTCTCTGTAATT
>JAOWBL010024221.1:0-32344 GCA_028564865.1 Zenarchopterus dispar
TATATATATATATATATATAAAATCATGTTAACATCTTACTTTGACCTGACAACATTATGAAACAAAAAAAGTTTTCAATTATAAATGTGGCTCTAGCCACTACGAGTGTATGAGTGCTAATATATATGTTTGACTTATTTAACTGCTTAAGAATTACAGTTTTCTTTGAATTGGAAGAAAGTATTTATTTTTCATGTCCACTTATGTTATTCCCACAGGGCTTTCTGATTGGCGCACGACCAGAAAATGCGTGTGAGCCCATCGAACCTCCTCCCAGGGACAACTTGACGGGTGCCTTCATTGTCCTCATCAAGCGATTTGACTGCAATTTTGACATCAAGGTACCAAGTTTCAGCTGGTTGGTGTGTGTGTGTGTCTTTATTAGAGAGAGAGAGAGAGGGAGGTCGTCCTAGGCTAAACCAGTCCATACCCTGGATGATCTGCAAACATCTTGACTTTTAGTGTAAACATAAAGACGGTATTCTGTTTTCACATCTGAACTTCAGTTAAAGTCATCTACCTAAACACATCCAGGTAAATCTGACTAAACAGAATAAAACTGAACTTATGCAGTTTTAATTTTGCCTTGTGGATTTCACTAATACACTTTCGGTATTTGTTGAATATAAGCCCATTTGTTTTGTTTTGTTTTTAAAGCAGGCTGGTGGTTTAATAGAACTCTAGGAGATAATTGAATGCAGTATTAATTTAATCAGCTGTGAATTTATAAGTGCAGACTGTCAAAGCTATAACAATGTCTACGAAGGACTATATGCACTGCATGCTGATTCACCGTGCTTTTATGTCAGCAGGTGGTGTTTTTGGCTTAGTTTTTAACTGAGTATCTGATATCCAGTTTTATGCGAAGGAAAACAGGAAGCAGCCATTTCCCTAAAAATAATTTCCTGCATGATCATCCAGCCCACTCTGCTGCTTCTCTGCCTTTCCTTTCCTTGAATTTTTTATTTATTTTTTTTCCCGGCTCTCTCTTCCTTTGTAATGCAGGATTCACTGAGTTAATGAGAAGCATCAGGCCAGGAGTAGGGCAGACCTCACCCTTACCAGAGCACACTGTGAGATGCAGCAGAGATGAAGTATTAAAAAGAAAAACATCCAAGTTTTCAATTTTGTTCAAAGCCAAAGTCTTTTGGTGATCATAAATCATCTCAGGACCTGGATTTTGTGTCTAGTTAGTGCCATAGCCAGTTTTAAGTAAAGAATATTATAGTTTTATCATTTGCATACAAGTAGTTAAACCAGTTTTAGTGTCTATATCTGTCTTATGGATGTGAAAATGCAAATGTAAAACACAAAGTTTGTGAACACTTTTTTTAAGGACATTAGAAAACTAGATGGTTGATTTTTCTGCTCATTGTGAAGCATTTCTCTTGACCAGCAGACACCTTTCTTAATTTTTTGGCACTGATGTCACCAGTGATCCTTGCTGATGTGATAACTAAAAGTCGTGGTATGACCACAGACAGGAAGCATAATTGAGATATAAGGATTTAGCCTTAAATCCTAATATTGAATCTTTGAAAAACCAAGACCTGCCATGATTTTTGCCCATGGTTTGCCCATGTTGGCCTGCTGTTTTGTACTATAAAAGACGACACAAAAACCAAAAACAAACATATAAATTACCGAGAGCCACCAGTGGTACATGAATGTTAATTTATGTTGTAACTGTGAACACAAGAGTTCTGAGCATAGCACCCACATTTTAGCTTTGTCCTGCAAGTTTATATCCCAATTGCATTTCTGATCCTCAGAATTAGATTTTTAGCATAAATGTGGAATTTAGGTGTAATGTATTAAAAGGTTGTCGCAAAAAGATCCGCAAAGCTTTTTCTTCTTCTTCCTCTTTTTTTTACGTTGCTGCAGAATGACTTATCCAAAATGAAAAAGTGCCGTTTTAAATCCTCAGTTTGCATGTCTTTGGTCAACTGGGACGTGCTCACGCACAGCTGTCAACCATCACAAATCCCTCTTTTTCTTCTCTTCTTCATCTATCACCTGAAATAATTAATCAAAATGTTTTGTAACAATACTCTTCTTAATGCAGCTCATATGTGAATTAGTCTTACAATTATACTGGAATATTTACAGAACTGCCGATGCCCTGTTGGTTGCACAACTTTCTTCCGTGTGACGCATTGCATTTGTTTATTTGCATGTGAAGCAGGGAAATTAGATCTACTGAGAAATGGTCATTTGAGCCACATGTGGCATTAAATTTAATCCCAGGTGGGCTAATGTGCCATCCATTTAAGACCAAATCATCCTAAAGCATTCATCTTTTCTATTTTGTGCCGATATTGAGCATATTTTCTTCAATTCCAGTTTAAAAAGAGAAAAAAATGATAAACATCACATTTTGGTAATAATTTTTGAGGTCATTGATCACTTTACCACTGTCACTTTACTTGAGTACAGTAGATAGCATTGTCTGGATTTATACTGGACTAAAAGCTTTATTTTGCCAGGGACTGGTCCCTAATGCAGCAGCTTTGAACTAGAATAAATGTTTGGGGGTTTTTTTGTTTTTTGTTTTTTTTTTTTTTTAAAAAAGAAGAGTCATCAGAATATTTTGACTGTAACTACTGTTTGTCACACGTATTGGTTCAACTGTAGTTTGTGAGAGAAGTCAATACGGTGCTGCTACATTCAAAGAGCACATTAAGATGTTTGAGAAGACTAACTACAGGAAAAAGCCGTCATTGACTCAGAAAGAAGAAAAAGACCCTGAAAATTCCTTCTAACCGGATATACAAGCATTATATTTTACAAAACATTCAAGTATCCAATTATAACCAGTAAGAGTGTACTAGAAGACGTTGTAAAAGTCCAAAACAATAAGAAGGTGTCCCCCTGATGATGAAATTTTGAAAAATGGTACAATTTAGGTGGCTGGAAAGTATATGCGTGTATCAAATAAATTGTTTCGTGTGTGGATCTTTGACTATTTTGAGTATGTGGCTGTGGCTTTATGGGGGGGTATACATTTTTGCTCACCCTTGACTCGGACATCAGCAGGGATGAGTCATGAGAAAAAGCAGTCAGCCTTTTACATTTTTTTCTTTTCTTTTCTACCCCCTTTACCCCCTGCCTTTAATCACCAGGCTCTTCCCATGTTCTGTCTCATATTTCCTGTTTTTCAGTTCGTTTTGTTTGCTGCATTGCTCTTGCTTTGTTATTCTCTCCCTTTCTTTTTTTTTGTGTGTGTGTCTGCTGTTGTAACTGTGGAGCAGCCATATATCCTTATAAGGTCTCACGGCATCACACACAGAAACATGTTGAGAGACCAGGCAGTGATGTGTTTCCTGGGTTGGAGTGTACCCAGACTCCACATTTCTGTATGGACACACACACACATGATACACCAAGTACATTCATTCCCGCCTGTGTCAGTTTTGCCATTTAATCTTGGAACAACGCTTGAAAGAGCAACTTTGGCCCAATAAAGTTCACTCCAGTTAATTTTTGTCTTCTGTTGCTTGACTGTGACTAGTGGCATTTTGCTGATTTTTTTTTTTTTTCTTTTACCTGTGTATTTAAAAGTCTGCACTTCTAATTTTCTGATATGACATCACCGCTTGATTGTTTCTTTGTTTGTTTTTATCTGTAGACTAACCCCATTAATTGTTTTAATGTGTTATCAGTACAAAAATGCCAAACATCCAAAGAATGCTGCTGTTTTTTTTTTTTGTTTTTTTTTTCTTATCACAAGATGAACATCTATCATTTTGGCTTCTCATTAGACTGACAGACCAGATAGATGATTTGTTTTTATGTTGGAGCCATTTAATGGTTCACAGCTCTCACTAATTAAAATAAAGATATGTCCTTTAGGCCAAATTGGTTCTTGCTGTATTGTTCTTGTAGTCTTCTTCTTTTGTCATATTATATCTTTAAAATTACAAATGGCTTGCACTAATCATTCATCAGGCGAACAGAAACTTCTGATTGTGGGCAAATCAGCTTCTTAGAAATCATAATGATGGATCATGTTCATAACTAAAATACTGTGTTTAAAAAAAAAATAAAGCAGGGTTTCTGTCATGAAGGTCACGAATATGAAGCATGGAGGCACATTTGGGGCACAGTGATATATAAGTGGCAGTTTTTATAAACTCAAGCTGCCGCTTTAAGATTTTCTGTGAATATGACCTGTGTGGCTTGACATGCTGACATTGGCTATGTGCAGCATTTAAAAAGCGTTGTCTTTGTTTTCATAATAATAGAGAAAGTGCCTCTGATCTTAGTCCACCATTGCTGTTAACATTGCAATGCATTATGGGTCATAGTCATGTCACCTGAAAAGAATGGTGCCTGTTTCTTGACCCAGGAATAGATATATAAGACTTTTGTGAAGACTAAAAACATTACTGGAGATTTACAAGTTGAAGGATATCATAGGGGAGCAAAATCTGTGACATCTATGTAATGACTGTCTTTTGTTGCTTTACAGAGTAATTCCACCTTCCACAAACATAAGCAGCATCATGTGAAAATGAATCAGCATCAGATCTTGGCTGGGGGTCTTTCTGTGTGGAGTTGGCATGCTCTCCTAGAGCTTGCGTGGGTTTTCTCTGGATTTTCCAGTCTCATCCCACAAGTGCCTAAAAACATATGTTTGGCTGATCCTAAATTGGCCATCGGAGTGAATGTGTGTGTGTGTGTGTGTGTGTGTGTGTGTGGTTGTTCATCTGTATGTGGCTCTGCTATAGACGGGTGACCCATTCAGGGTGTATCCCTACCTTTCACCTGAGGTGAGCCGTGATAGGCTCCGGCAGACCCCCACAACACTGCATAGGAAGAAGTGGTTCTAGATAATGGACAGATGGCAGCAGAGCTGAGTTAATGTGCCAGTCATTACTGTCTCATAACCATGTCTTTTAGATGTAATTATCATAAAGGTGATGGTTTGGGAAATGAAGCCCAGCTTGAAAATTATTACAGTGTGATAATGACTTTGAAACATTACTCTGGGGGTGGGGTTAATTTTAGGGTTTCCATTGAAGTTTTTTTTTTTTTTAAATTATCTCTCTTCCAGTCTCTCTTTTCTTAGTCTGTCTCCTTCATCCTCATTTTGTCTGGGAGGTCTGGCTTCAGCCCCTGCCGTAATGATCGCTCATATCTGCAGACATCACATGGACTCACAAACACAGCTTTAATGGCTCTTTTGCTCTTGCACACACATACACACACACACAAACATCTCTTTTTCGTTCCCTTTTGCAATCTTTGTTTCTCCATCACTCTCACTTTTCATTTTCCTCTTATCTTCTAGCTGTCTCTTTTTCACTCACATTGGCTACCTCACACATGCATACACACACACACACACACACATTGTCGCTACTGTGTGATTGTCTACCTCGCATTCCTACTCGAGTCACACACTCCCCCCTCCTTCCAGCCCTCCCTCTTCACTGGGTTCTGCTTCTTTCAGAATCCAGAAACAAAGGAATAATAGATTCCATCTCGAGAAGAGTCACTTGTATTTGCGTGTGCAGTGTGCGTGCATGCGCATAGCGGGAGGACATCGATCAGAACATGCCAGCTGTGTTGTTCCACTGCCCTCCATCTTTTTTTTTCTGTTCCTCTGCAGCCTCGTGCAGTGACTGCATTTATCCTTTAGCATCCATTGAGCAACAGCTTGGAGTTTGAACAGATCTGTGGCCATAATGGCCACACACACTCATAAAACACACACTCACCTCCTTAATCTTCCCCCAAAGTATTAACATGTTCCCCTTTGGAGCATATGGGTGTGTGTTAGGTGGAGTAAGCATGCATGTGTGTGTGTGTGCTGTGATGAGACGTAACAGAGAGGAGGTCGGATGTCAAGGAGGAAAGCGTTGGAGACGGGGAGGGGTGAAGAGGATCAAGTGAAGGCATGTTAATAAGCACACTCATGCTATGAATATGAGAGAGATACAGAGATAGAGAGGGAGGGAAAAAGGGAAGCATTCCTTCTGCTTTTTTTAAAAAATCTCCAGAGAGCAAGAGTTTGAGCTTCCTGTACTCTGGGTTTCTTTGAGATGGTGGGGGAACATCTCATTGGTGACCTTTGTGGCATTCGGGTGGGGGGGGTTGAACAGGAAACTCTAGACCCTTTTCTTCCCTGTCCCGTTCAGCCAACCTCCCAACCCCCTCATGCCTCACTTCCTTTTTTTTTTTTTTTTTTTTTTTTGCAAGATTTTTTTGCAGATTTTGCATTTCTCCCTTTCTTCACTTCAACACAACACACACCAACACCCACTCTACATTTATACACTGACATATAATATCTTGTCATTTTAACATGAACTCAGAACTGCAGACTTTTGAAACGTCATCTCTCCTCTTTCTCCTCTTATTGTCTTTCATTCAGTCTCATCATTTGGCTCTTTGACATTTTTTTTTCTTCTTGTTGATTGCCTCACCTTTCCCTCACAACGCTTCCATTAAGGAAGCAGCTGATGTGAAAAAAGTTCAAAATTGAAATTCAACACAAGAATACTTTTCTCTCTTTTATTTTTAATGTGACATCTATGGAAAAGCACCAACCACATGGTAAAGCTTTTGTCTGGTGGGAATTTCCCAGCCAGAGATTTCTGAGCTACTGTGATTTAGTCTAATAGTTGCCTTTGACAAGGCAAAGCAGATAACTGAGAAGTTTAGAGCAAAAGTGTTTCTTTCCTGTCAGGAAGCTGCAAACTGCAGAGATTAGACGTCGAATGCCAAACAATTCTCAAATTCAAAAACATTTATTTGAAGAGTTTTCTTTGAACCCCCCTCAGTTGCATTTGTGCCTGAATAACTTGTGACTTTTGATGTACTTGATATTTTCTGCCAGATTGTAAAGAAAAATGCCGTGCAGCAAGACAGTTATTCTGATCACATCACTATATCAAAGAAGGGCTGAGTTGACGTCCTTACTTATTTGGCTATGACCTGAAATATATAGCCCAAATAATTAAGTTAGTATCTGAAAAAAAATTGCCACACCTGCATTGTCACAGGAAAATACTTATGTTTCAGCATCTTAAATTGCATGAAAAGTTCTATGTGAATTTTGTGGTCGGTTTCATCAACTACAGTAGTTTTTAAGCAACAGTTCAGCAAATTGGGACTTTGCAGAATACAAAATGGGAGGAAAATCAAGTCAAGTTGAACATAAGGGTGTGGATTACTTTGTGCCGAGTGCAAAAAAAATCTAAAGTAAAATAACATAAAATACTTATATATTTACAAAAGAGTGATATTGTCTTCATTTTGCTTTCTGGACCTACTACCATGTGCTTTTTCTTTTTTGTTTCAAACAGAAGGAGGTTAGAGAAAACTAAAACAAAAGCATGAGACTGGTTTTACCAATGGAGAAAGTGAGAACACATTATTACTTTCTTATACTCTAACATTCTCAGGTTGTGTTAAAGGGGTATATTTCATATGTTTTTTTCTGTTGTGCCTATAACATAAAAGCACGAAACCTGGCTGTAAACAAGCTAAACCTGGAACAATGTTCTTGCATTTGAGTTGCTGCAGACAAAAGAAAGTATTAGATAGACGAAGGTCACAGTCCATTTGCTCACTTTGAGGTGTGGCACTGCAAGACTAGTTCTTGCTCTGTTTATTATTGACAGATAAAGTTGGTTTGAAAATATGTGAATCAGCTGGGAGTGGTCATGAAACAGAGCCACTTTTCCTCAGTTTAATTGGTGTGAAACTGTATGATGTGGTTGGTTTTGAAAAGTCTGCCAAGTGTGACTTTACTTTTAGTGACCGCAGGCAAACTTGTTCAGCATTTGTTATGGAGGCTGGTAATTTCCCTTCTAACCTTGCCTTCCTACCTTTTCCTCACAGTAAATGCTTTTCATGGTGCAGCCTGTTTGTGCTGCAGTGACCTCACAGCCCCCGAGCAACGTGTACACACACACAGGCTTCAGTCTTCACTCAAACAATGATCTGGTTTCCTGCATTCGCTCACTCAGTCTTATGACAGGGTATGACTATGGCTGACTGGATGGATGACTACCGTGTGTGTGTGTGTGTGTGTGTGTGTGTGTGTGTGTGTGTGTGTGTGTGTGTGTGTGTGTGTGTGTGTGTGTGCATGAGAGAGCGAGAGAGGGAAGGAAAGCATAAGGGCATATCTCATGTGGTTGTGTGACTTTTCGGTGCTGACATTATGTCTTTTGCAAGTTGTTGAGGCAACAAACAGCTCACTTTGCCCTGTTTGACCCTACAACACACAAAAGCACAACAAAAGTGTATCAAGTAGAACACAGGTGAAGCTGACTTTAACAAATATCTATCTATATGACTTAGAAAAGTAAAGAATTATTAAAACCTGTATTAATTGTATTGAACCTGTAGTTCAAGTGAAGTGCAGTCATTGCAACTATTATTTGTTATCAGGGTATATAACCTCTCCTTGGAGTTTGATGTTTTATTGAACTATTTATCTAATCATACGTCTGGACCTTGAAACTAAAACCCAACTCTGCTCAGTGCAGTATTCCTCGGAAACAGCAATGAGCAGGAGAGACGGAGAAGAAGGAAGGAGAAATAAAGAAGGAAGGGCGGCAGGGAGACGACGAGGTTGGGAGGGGAAGGCATGTGGAGAGGCGGGGGGGAGAAACTGAGGATCTAGAGGGCAAAAGAAACACAGTCGAGGGGAGAGAGAAGACAGTAAAAACTTGGGAGTTAGACAGTGAGGGTGGAGAGAGGACAGAATTAAGATTGGATTGGGAGATGTTTGCTTTCCAGTTACTGGGTTGAGTCTGAAAACTAAGTGGAGGCACACCTTTGCAAAAAATTTAAAGCTGTTCTTAAACAAAAAAGATTAGATCAGCTGTTTTTAGAATGACTAAAATAGAACTTTCATTATATTGAAATTTGTGAGCAAAAGTGTGCTGGGTTGCAAAAACTCATTTACACAGAGCTCAGGTCAAGTCTGATTTATGCAAATGATGTCCAGCGACTGAAGGAGACGATATGCTGGCGGTTTATTCGTCTGAGCTTAAAGGAGACATCTTGTAGCCTCTTTTTTTTCCACAAGTTGACACAATTTCCCAATATCTACATGAAATCCCATGTTTTGACCAAAGTACGCAGCAGATGAAGTGCTACAGCTCCCTCTCTTAAGGGTGGAGGGAGCCACTCAACACCGCCACTTCTGCAGGCTGTGGCTCTTTAAAAATACTTGACTCACAGTGTTAAATACTTCCATTGTCTCCACTTTTGTTTTAGGACATGTTCTTTTAGCTCAGTTTGATCTACTGAAGTAACGAAACAGCCAAACCAACTGGTTGGTACACATTGACGGCTGTTAAGCCCTTAAGATTTGCTTTCACTGTTTTTTGTTTGTTTGTTTGTTTTGTTTTGTTTTTCTTGTAATCTTTGAGAGGCCTGTGTAAACAAATGTTTGCTGGTAGCTTTTGGTGCTATGTATGATGATGCATTCAGTGACAAACGGGAAATTATAATTTCCACCTTTGAACTGAGTAGAAAATAAATAAAAATAACAAATAAGCCATCAAGAATAGTGATCCCACTCCCCACTTCTGAGGTGCAGTGAGTGCAGCATAAATCTGAAAGGTTGGTTTTAATACAAAATTTCATACTCGACATGAACTCAAAGTGGCAATTTTTTAAAGTATTTATTTATTCTTAATAAATACACATTGGATACTCAAACGTATTGTGTCAAGCACAGAAAAGCAGTTCTCTGTCATAATATGTCTGCATTAAGAGGGCACAAGCACAAAGTTAAATTGAGTGAGAAAACAGATGAAAAGGTTAAAAGAAGAACTGAGATAGAGGAAGATGGACAAGGGACATGCCATTGGTGCATTGTGACAGTAAACAGATGAGGGTAAGTCGGTGTGTTTTAACTGCAGAGCTGCATCAGGAGACTCTCTGGAGCGTTGGCAGCAGATTCTCACATGAAGGATTGAAGATGCTGTAATTATCGACACACCCACAGAGTGGTGATGCAGCAGTACTTAGTGATGTTATCAGCAGTCTCTTTCCAAACCGCACTGGATAAACCCTAGCGTGAGACTGAAGAGAAGGGGAACAAGTGCAGAGGTGCACATGCCATTTATATGGTGATTTTTTTTTTAATGTATTGTTGCTCTTTGTAGAGCAACAATACATAGATACAGATCGAAATCGAGGTTTGTAGCACTGTGTGTGTCTCCTTTTATTTGTTTCCAGACAGTCAAATCAAGCTTTGGTCAGCTGAGACCAGTGTTTACACCACACGAGCGTCTGCACCTGCTGCACACAGACTCACATAATCCCACAAGGAGCAAAAGTGCAGTGACCTGTAGTAGACACAACTTGGAAATACCTTTTTTCCATTTTCCGGTTGATCAGAGACATGCCTTTTTTTCACCCTTATTTATTCCTGCAACTTTCCTCACTCTAGCACACAATCCCACATGTTTAGAGGGCCCTGCCTAAAACAAAACCATTGTTGACTACTGAGCACATAAACCCCTTGGAGTCTCCAGAGAGCTTAAAGGAGATCTATTTTGCTCTGTTTATAAAAAAAAAGGTTTTTATGGCACTTTTTGGTCAAAATATCACAAAGATATGATATAAACACTTTATTTTTAGTCATTGCATTTCAGAGCAGCAGACTCTCAGCTTTTGAAATTGGTGTTTTAGCTTTATAACTGCTCGCTTCAGATAAAGGAAGATGTGAAATTGGGTGGAGAGGCAGCATCATCATCATCTTAGCAGCCCCTAAATCTCACTGAGTTACATATTTTCAGGCCGAAGGAGCCTCAAACAAAGTACCACGGTTATTCTGATTTTTGGAGTTGACAGTCATTTCAGACACCCAAATATATGCCTTCAAATGCACACATACTATATATATACAGTTTATACTGCATCATCATTTGTCCTGTTTCATGCAAACATTTAGTTCAAGTGTTGACGCTTCAACAGCATCATTTGCATGACCATCAGCTGTTTAATTCACTGTTCAGACGGCACAACTAGCTGTCTTGCAATCAGGAACCTTGAAGTCGTCGTGGTGTTCACACTATGTGATTGATCAACGACTCAGGCTTCATGCTAACGCAATCATCCACTTGGTGTCCAAACCATGTTTTATCAAAACAGACAAGGGAAATGAGCCATAATTGTGCACAAAACAGATGCTTGTTATTTGACAAGGGTCTAAGGCAGGGGTCTCAAACTCAAGTCCTCGAGGGCCACACTCCTGCATGTTTTGGATGCATCCTTGCAGCAACACAACTGATTCTTATTAAAGATCATAGTTAGCTTGTCATCAAGGCCTGGACAACTCTATTAGTGGCACAGTCATTTGTGTTACGGCGTGCTGAAGCAGGGAAGCATCTAAAACATGCAGAACTGCGGCCCTCAAGGACTGGAGTTCGAGACCCCTGGTCTAAGGGAAGAAGCGAGCGCTACAAGATAATTTCTTCAGAAAACAGATGGCCCATATTGAATTGTTGAATGTTTACCCTTGCTTCACGGGTTTTGCTTCTTCAAGGTCAGTTCATGCCTTGCACTGTTGCAACACATTGGCAAACATCTTAATACAGCTTTGAGTTGTTCAAACATTGCATAAACATAATTGCAATAGGGCAGGGGCGGGCTTTATGCAGTGACATCCAGGAGCATCCAAGAGCCAATTGATAATAACATAACAGATCAACATACTTTTATTGGCTGTCGCTCTGACGAGGTCACATGCTTCATTTCTCTTATTCATTGTTTGCCTGTTCAGTGGTGTCCAGAGGTAGTTTCTTCTGGGTCCCTTGGCACTGCTCCCTCGTTGAATCCAGAGGAACCAGACTAGTTATTTACATAAGATCAGAACTAGAATGGTTGGCAACGCTAAAGAAAATAAACCTCATGTTTTCTTAACTGATGGTGGACAATCAGGTGTGTTAAGTTTATGGTCTGACAGTAAAGATAGCGTCAAGCACAGATGAGGAGCAAGCTGCAAAAAGTTCATTTTGAGTCTGCTTATAGCTGTTCAAGTAAATCTAATAAATGCATCACTTTTGATATTAGTGTTGATGTCAATGTTTTCTTTTAAATCATTCATAAATCATGTTACAGTTCAGCTTTAGGGTTCTTTCACCGGGCTTCAATTAGTTGAAACTTAAAAAGAAAACAAAAAACTTGTTAACCTTGTTAGTTTGTTGTGATTAATCCATTAAGGACAAATAAACCTTTTATAAAAAGTAGTCTAATACCTAGAGGGATTGTTTAAAAAGCATTGCCCAGGTCTGAGAGAGAGATAAGTTCAAATGCTGCATCTGGTCTTAATTGACAAAGGCCAAGTCAGGATTAAGTCAAAAGGCCAGAGGCTGCACTTTTTAGATAACAGACTGCAGAGGTTTATTGTGTTTTTCCTTTTTTTAAAAAAATCCACATCCTGATTATATAAAAAGGAAAATGATGCAGGGTTTGGATGAAGGGAATAAAAACACAGCCAAGAGAGCCAAGCCATGCTGTCACATGACCAAAAAAAGAAATACTTTTGAAAACAGGCACTTTGCTCTTAGCTTTCCATTTCGTGGGTACAATAAAAAGGTTTAGAAGTTTCAGCCAAAGTGTGAAAATGAAATTGGTTGCATAAAACTATTATGACCAAGTTCCTTATGAGCAGAGCAATGCTGAAGGAGAGCAGCAAGATTTCTTTCCATCATCCCTCAAGGGTACCAGCAATTTAGTGACATAATGAAAGCTGTTCAATGAATTTGAAGGATGGTGCTGCATCTCGGTGTGACTGAGGAGAGATCCTGCTTTTGTGATGCATAATTTGTTTACGTGTGTTTTGGTATGCCTTTCCAGTCACACAGTCTTTTGAATAATTGATTTATTTATTCCAAGAGGTTTTGTCTCAATTTCTGCCTCCTCCTCCTCTTCTTCTGGTTTCTTCGCTCTCATTCATGTCAGGAATGCACCAAATGTTCTTATCTCTGCCCGTGCAAACACAAGGGTGATGCAGCAGCAGTGGTTGGATTTCTCCACAGATCCCAGCCACTGCACACCCTGGCATCCAGACGGTGTACAACTAGAAATGGCTTGTTACGTTTATTGTCAAATCCTCTGAAAAGATTTTTTTTATGATGCTTCAGACCAGCTTTATCCACCCATTACTTTTTAAAAAAGTATTTTTCTTATATTTTGGCCTGTGGAAACCTTTGCATGATATATTTTCCCAAAACCAGAGTTATACACTTTCTTTAACTTTATTTTTATTTATTTTTTTTATAATGCAAAACGACTCAGGCCAGAGGTTGAGGTGTGTTGTGCTCATGGTTTAACAGTTAATGGAGCCTCAACCACCGGATGCCATACAAAGGCTACAAATTTTTCAGATTTCTCTCATTTGTAGTTTTTCATGTACAGCCTTAGATCTATCAAAGTAAGAAAGTAAGTTATAGTTTGTTGGGCTTTTTTCAGCCAATTATTGTTAAATTGATGAAATGTCTCAAATAAAGGCAGATGTTCTTCTTGGATTAAAAAAAAATCAGTCTTATATACAAATCACCCTTCAATTGTTTGATTTCCCCTCTCAAAACATTCATACACACATCCAGACATTGTACATTTGTGTGTGTGTCACTTATCCAGACAGCCTGCTTTTAGGGGCACACAGAAGCCATTGATACCTCGTCACAATGCAGCCTCACAGGCAAACACATGGGATCACAATGCTGCGGCTGCCATACATGCTGCTTCACGTATGCCTGCCCATAAAATCGCAATGACAGGGAACAGACAAAAGACAGAACTGTTCATTCTCAGTGTCCACACAGGCCATAGTATACACACTCGGCGTTCACCCTCGCTGGTCTAAATGGATTTCCTTGCATCACATCAAAGGGGTCTGGTCAGACTGTCGGCCCGACACTCAGGCACGCTTATTTCCAGGGGTTTGGCGGTTTCTGCACAGGCTCGCATCGTTCTCACTTTCTCTTTCCTGATTGTGGCTGTTAATTACCAGAGGAAGGCACTGAATCACAACCACGAGCATTTCCTCAGCCACAGATCACGGGAATGCAAATGACAAAAAATAATACATCTGTTTGTTTTTCTTTCTTTACTAGCTATTATTGATCAGTCCAGTTCTGTTGACAGAGGCTCAGCAACTCTGCTGGACTTTGTCTCCATCATCCTGCTTCTTTTTTTTTTTTTAATTTAATGACTATAATAAAATTTGGAGGCAAACTTCCGTATTTTCATTTAATACAAGTACATTTAATAAAATGATATATTTTCTGACAATTAAAAGAAACTAAATCCACATGTTGTAAAAATGAAGCGCAATGTATTTTAAATTTTTCATTGAATTTCTGCCAGCATAAAGTTTCCACACCACATCATGTGCTCCATATTTTGGTGTGTTTCACTCATCTTAATTCTTTCTGCAAAAAGACGAAGCAGATATCGGTTTTCAGAGTTGACTTTTTTTTTTTTTTTTAAGCTAACAGACTATATTGTCCATTTTAAATTTTTTCTTATGAAAAAGCTCTTGGTTATCACACTTCTATCAGTCTTTTCAGATGCTTTTGCAACCCAACCGTAGTATGTACCTGGATGTTTTCAACTCAGTGTTGCATTCTGAAGTTAAAACCAGGCTGTGAGAAGCATATATAGACTTGCAGGACTGGTTTGCATTGAAGCCCAGATCTGAGGAAGGATACAAGGAATTTCTTTGTTGAGACGAGAGAAACTTTGGGGAATGTCTAGCTTGTGTGCTGGTGGCCAGATAAAAGACACAAAGACAGCTTGCGGGAAGATTGCCAAGAAAAAGTAAGCTTAGCCCATGAAAGTTTTTCAAATTTTCCATCTGATGACACAAAGGCGGAACTATTATGGCCACAATGTCTAAAGCTACATATGTGTGGAGGAAAGCGGGCACTGAGGGTCACCTCGTTACTACCAGCCCTACAGTCAAGCATGGTGGTGGTAGTATCATTCTGCAGGAAGATGTTTTCTGTGGCAGAAACAGAGAGGTTTGCCAGAATAGACAGAAGAAAGGGACGCAGAAAAATGCAGAGCAGTTGTAACTGAAAACCTCTTCCGCAGTACTCATAACCTCCAGTTTGGACAAAAGTGAACGTTTCAGCAACTGAATGAATTGAAGTAAAACACCAAGAAGACGCGAGAGTGGCTTTGAGGAAAACTTAGCCAGAATCTGGACACAAATCCAGTTTAGCATGTCTGGAAAGACCTGAAAAACCATTTTAATACCTTTTGAAGCTTCAGTGACATGCGTCTGCAAATATTCAGAGCTTGCTGTCCTCGTGTTAGTCCATTTAAGAGAAAGTTGATGATGCAATCTTTCTGACTGAGAATAACAATAGTTCAAGCTTATGCAGAATGACAGACAGGTATTTTGTATTTCATAAGCTATAAATGATTTGTGTTGAAATTCATGTATAATAAAAGAAAAAGTATTTTAATACTGATTTGGCAAGTGATTACCATAGCAACAGGTGAGTTTAATGAGCACTGAAAAGGACTGGATATTGACTGATTTGACAACAACTGTTATAAAGCAGCCTCATGAATCTGTTTTCTTCCTAAAATCAAAGGAAACATTTACTGTCGTTTATTTAGAGATATGATTGTCTCTGTAAGGACACTGATTCATTCCAAGATTATATTCACATCCTATTTCCTCCAGCACATGTGCGGTAAGGGATCAGCTTCAACAATAGCTCTGCAGGATACGGCCGTGTGTTAAAAACAGCCTCGCAGGTGGAACATTGTCATTGCATCGCTTTGTCCCACATGTGTGCGCTTCTGGAAAAGTGTGAATTATTTATATGGCGTCAATTCGCCAGCAAATGCATTACAAATAAAGATTTTAGGTCTTTATTTGCCTTAGGTCTTTAGTAGAATAAAAACCCAGAATTTGTAACCAAAGAAGTCAAAATTTCTAACTGAGAGTGCAATCATCTTTCTGAGGTATTCTCTCCTTTTCTCTCCATCATTTCTAAAACCATCTACATTTTCAAGCCGTCCTTCTCAGTTGCACTTTTCCTCAAACGAGTGTCAAATCAGCACCACATCTATAGCAGGAAGTCAGGACATAGATGAGATCTAATAGCTTATTGGCTACTCAGTACCTTATGACAGTAGACGTAATGTATTTATGTCACTAACAACTTTGTCAACAACCCACCGCTTACTAGTTGCGCAACGAGCAGGTTTTTGGCGTTCTGATGTTGACAGAAGGCACTGTTAGATGTCGGCTATGTCCCGCCTCCCTCCTGTAGAAGGACACGGCGCTAATTTGATGCTCATTTCAGAATGGCAACCACAAAAAAGGAAAAGTGCAACCGAGAAAAACTGTTTGAAAATGGAGATGGTTTTAGAAATGTCGGAGAGAAAAAAAGTGTAACCCAGAAAGGTTATTGAATTCTCAGTTTGAGATTTTGATTTCAGGGAATTGTTGAAAGCTTGGTGAAGGATTTGTGATTCTCAAATTTTTTTTTTCTTTTTTGTGGTTTTTTTTTCCTGACTTCCCTTTTTATTGAATTAGGGTTTTTTTTTTTGTTTTTTTTAACAAATGTCATGCAACAGTTTTGAAGCCTGGGGAAACCAGTTTAAACGGTCCATTTGAATAATTCAGAATGATATCAGAAATAGTTTTTACCTTGCCGACTGAGTTGTGACTTAGACTTGGAAAAATAAAACATATTCTCAGGATCTGGATTAATTAAAGGCATAAAGAAAGATTTTTTTTTGGTTTTTTTGGAGGAAGAACCCTTGTAAACAGCTGTCATACTGCTGCTGGTTAATGTTTTTACTGCAGAAGAGATGAGAGAAACAAACAGTCAAGGAGTTTGTACATTGCAGCATGTTTATACACAGTTTAAACATATTTGGTGCTTAGACTCTCACAGACGTGTACATCACTGCACTTTACCTTAATGGGAATTGGTAATGTTAAAGAGAGGACAGATTTCATGAGCCACAATCATAAGAGCAATTTTAGCTTCTCTTACCACTAAAGTTTAGTGGTAGGAGAATGTAGTGCCTTGTTTCGTTGGCTGTTTTTCTGAGTTTGTGTGAAAGCTTCTTGGTTTGCATCCTCCTTTACAGCTCAGTCAGCTGACTGTCATTGTTTATTGTTGGAGCAAATTGCTGTAAACATCTTGTCTAAAACATGTTGAATGCTGTGTCCATGTTCCCGGGTGTGTAGTCTGTCCTCGCTGCTGCCGGACAAAGAAAATTCAAAATGAAAACTTACCATATTTGAGCAATTGTTTTTGTTTGTTTTTTTCAGTCAAGTGAAAGAATTCATTTATTTCAATGGAAAACGATGTGCTTAGTCTGGAAACAGAGTAGCTGATGAACATATTTTTCAGTATGTACATGTGTGCCTTGTGTATTTAAAATGAAGCAGAACAGTTTGAGGGGAAGGTCCGACTTCATCACAAATATAAGATTGATGCTGTTCAGATTTGGTCACATGACAAAACCTCACAAGCCATCATTTTAGACATGTCGACATCTCATTCTTGTCCAGTAGCTGATTTCAGCTCTGTAATGTGTTTATATCCATCCAATGTTTTCTCCTCTCAGGTCCTCAATGCTCAGAAAGCCGGCTACAAGGCAGCCATTGTCCACAATGTGGACTCCGAAGACTTGATAAGCATGGGATCCAATGACTGTGAGTTAACACCCAGCACCCCACTCTCACCCCAGCGAATGCAAGGACTGTGATTAACATTGAGCTCCTTGTCTGTTTTTGTGCTTCTTCTTTTGTAAGGAAAGTTGCCCAGTTTTTCAATCAGAAGGGTGTGAAGTCTCAGGAAGGTGTAGGATGTTCTGCAGGAAGGACATCTACGAGACATTTCCATCACCCTTGAAATTGTTCAATTTGAAATTGCAGATTGAAAGTCCCCTTTAATGGGAACGCATCAGTTTTGTAAAAACTGCCATATATCATAAAAAAGAGGAGTTCAGGGTAGAGTATTTTGCATAAACTGCAATTGAAACACTATTTCACAGCTACTGGTTACATGAAATACCAAAAAGAGTAACATTTGCTTTCATGTAGAAACTTGATCCTTTGGGTTCAACAACAGGAGTTACTACTTTCGTAAATCATCAAAACTTGTGCAAGTCATCTTAAAAGTTTTAAATGCGCTGCTCCTCCATGAGGTCGTGGACGACGAGATGTCAGGGCGTCGCCTTACAGCAGTTCATTTCTAACGTCTGTCCTTTTTAAAATTCAAACTAATAATGGCCAGACTGGTTGCAGGAGAAGAAATGAATCTGCCAGAGTTGAAAAGATCTGAACATCCAGCGTCACTTTCTTTGGAAAGACTTATCGTCATTCCACAGTTGACTTTTGTTGAGATTTTCAAACCAAAACTGTAATGGGCGTGTTTAGGTCCTGCTTTAGCTTCCTTTTGTGTTGTGAGAGTGTACATTTCTTTCAGATCTGACATGTTGTCACTTGCACCAGGCACAAAGTAGCTCAAATGCCTCAGCTCTTAAAAGGACCCTGCTCATTTTACAGGTTTAGCGAGAATTGTTTTCAGAGTTCTCATCCCTCTGAAAACCAAAAAACGGACATAAAAAATGAAACGGGCCTCACTCAACCTTTCTATTTCCATCCTTGGCAGACTTCGTAAACAAGACCAACTCGAATGGTTATCTTTCATTAAAACTCATAGGTTCTGCTGTCATTGCTTCAAAATGCTTTTGCAAGAACAAAATTCAAAGATGATCTCCTTTCATCTGAGACATTAAAGCTCTCGCGGCCTTTATTGAAAGTACTTCAACAGAAAATGGGGACAGAGAGGTGGAAGACACGTAGCAAAGCCAGAGGCCGGGACTCAGACCTCCTTCACCCCCAAAGATCATCTTCAAGACGACCTGTAAAGCTTTGCTTTCATTAGTTGAGGGATTGAAAGAAGAAAGTGACTAAACAACAGACTGAGCAAACACAGTTTAAGAAAATAAGGAAAACTGTTAAAATGTTTATGTCACAATTTGTAAAGGGACTAAAGCTTTGGTAAATAATCATAGCATTTACTAATTTTTCTTTTCTTTTTTCTTTTTAGTGGATGTTGTGAAGCAGATCGTTATCCCCTCTGTGTTTGTGAGCGAGGAGACTGCCGTCTCTCTCAAAGATGACTACATGTATGAAAAAGGGTACGTCTCAACTCAAGATTTCATTTTTCTGGCCATCATTAGAAACAGAACCAGTTTTCTAATCAGCTCTTTGTGCATTTTTTTAACATAAACTGTCTTTTTTATTCACTATGAAAAGCTGGTTGTCTCTCATCTGCTTTCTGGCTATGAGTTAAATTTGTTGTAAACATTTGATAACGCTGGCTGCATGCTCTGAAATCTGCAGAGGGAGTTTGTCTTGTGATGCGACATCACTGCTGCTGATGTAATATTTTGCAAATGTTTCCATGTGGGCTAAGAGGTCAGAGGTGTCATCTTAATCTTCCACTCGGTTGGCCTGTTTGTGTTTGTTAGCTCAGGCATGGTCAGTGTCCAGGGGTCATGCTGCACCAGAATTCATTTTTTAACTTCACCTACATTGGTCGGTGTCGCGTAAATGCGGAAGCATGTGCCCAGTTGATTTGTTATCGGAGCCAATGCTTCAAAAATCTGAGAGAGCATGCTGCTGAGTAATCCTATCGATTGTTGAGTTTTGAAGTAAAAATGATTCTTCTGACTTCTGCTTTGTCTCTAATTTTAATAAACGGGTAAGATTTTTGGTCTAGATGGAGTTCGGATGGAACTAAGTCAAGTTTCATGTTGATAGAGAACTTGTGGGACTGTCAAACTGGCAAAACTGGATGAAACCAAAGATGGCATCCTTCATCCTTCAACTAAATGCTGCTTGTAAAATATTTGCCTGGATTAAATGTCCACGTTAAACCACGTGCCCTGCACCTGACATTGCTTTTCCTGTTCAATCAGGGGACACGTGGTTCTCATCCCAGACTTCAGCCTGCCGCTGGAGTACTACCTGATCCCCTTCCTCATCATAGTGGGAATCTGCCTCATCCTCATTGTTGTTTTCATGGTAAGCAAATTGATCCCATCTTCATTCTAACCTTTAATTCAGGTCTTTAGAATCCATCCCAGTCCAGTCTAAACTTCCTTTTTCTTTTTCCTTCTGAAATTAGATCACCAAGTTTGTCCAGGATCGACACAGGGCTCGGAGGAGCCGCCTGCGAAAAGATCAGCTCAAGAAGCTTCCCATCCACAAGTACAAGAAAGGTGAGGAAGCGTTCTCAGATCTCACCTCGTAGTGATGGAAGCATTCATTCATCCATTCACTTTCTATCCCTGCTTCATCTTGTCCAGCTCTCATTGGTTAGGAAGGAAGCTGATAGTAAAATTGAAATGTTGATTATGATTACGCATCCAGCTATCCTTTTTAGGACCATCAAGCTTAGAGCTGCATCATTTCCAGTATTTATTGTGGCAGTATAGATGTTGCCCACTGGAAAACATCCTCAAGGGTACATGGAAAACTACTCTAGAAGAAATATGTATTTTCTGTTGTTATGACAACAGCTGTGTGCCAGCAGCCTCTACTCCCTTTCTCCCTGGTCTTTCGTCCTGCTTCTTCTCACATGATCCCGCAGAGTTGAGAAATGTCATCTGTGTATTGTGACACATCGTACTTCACCAGAACTCTCCACCTTGGAGCTAATCGGATTAATATGGATGTGATTTCTCTTTTTTCCGTCAAACCCCACCGTTGCAGATTAGAAGTCGTCTCTGCTGAGAGCGAACACATGACTGATAGTTTGGAATGTGGTGCGGGTCATGCCGGAGGCCTGGCTTAGTCAAAGCTCGGCTGTATTTTGGTACATTGTGTGCTGCTGCTGCGATTAAAGCGATACAAGAGGTTTTAAAGAACTTTAGTGTGAGTTTGGCCAGTTTATTTGAAATTTCTGAAGCTTTTTTTGTTACCGTTCCCCTTTTCAGTCTCAGTGTAAAAGTCAGACTGGCATGGCTATGGTTTGAAATGCAAATCCCCTTTTGGTTAAACAGGATTGCCTGTGTGTTTTTGAGGTTTTTCTTGCCAGCTGCAATACCCCTGGAGTTCTGTTTTTCAAACTGGGCGGGCATCAGCTACAATAAGCTGCACAGGGGGAGGGACAGGGAACCTTAAAGACAATCTGTGACTCATAATAAGTAGTACCATTGCAAAACTGCAAATTGAGAAAATTGAGAGCCATACTGCTCCTCTCAGCCCGGGTCCAACAATCCGAACTGAGGCTGAATAGTCGCCATGTCTGTCACCTCAGGCTCTGTGGTATGTGCACTCGCACGGCTGTCTGTGCGAGCACTGACTCAGGGTTTCCACAAGGCGCTGTTACAGTCAATCTTGGCCACTGCTACAGTGAGTTCAGATGTCCAGGAAACAGCCTCCTGCGGTGGGCTGGGGGAGGGTGTCTGCACTGCTCTCAGCTGAGTCAGAGCATTTGGCCAAACAGAAAGGGGAGGCCAGATTTCTACCTAATCACCTTTTAAGGTCTGTACTCTGGAGCAATGCAAATTTTGCAAGAAACCGAGACCCTCTTCTTCTGTTGTTGAAGGTATTGAGGTCCCCAATCCAGCTAAGAGGAAGTCATCTAATAACTGGATTTAGCCAGTCATGCTTGTTTTTTTTTTTTTCTTTTTAATAGATTCTTTTCTGTAGACTTTTAAAGGAAAAGCGCTCCAACCTTTTACCATTCTAGTCACATCATGGGTACTGCAGCATGCTCAAGAAAATTACCTGCATGTTTAGGCCAGAGGGAGCTGTCAGTAGAGACTTTGTAGTGCGCTGAAGACTACAAAACAAGGTGAAAGTCAGGAACTGAAGAGCCAGAAGGAGATGAGCTTTCAAGACCTGCGCAGTATTGCTCTTCTTCCATTCAGGCCAGATGACTCAAGGCTACGTTATCACTGCGAGCATAAAGCACTCTCATTTCTGGGACCGACCCTGCTGTTTGCAGCCAGACAGAAAAAGGGGCTATAAAGTAACTCTGCAGCCTCTAGTTCAATGATTTTTTAAAATGCATAGTACACAAAAATGTGTATATTATTTGAGTAGTTACCACAACTCATTTAGTTTTTTCACTTTCTATTAGACAACTCTGTGCTTCATGAGGTTCATTTCTGCTGCTCCAGTTGCTGTCTGGAAGATGTCGGGCTCCATGCCTGAACTTTGAGGAACATCAGTGCACTGGTGGTGGTGGTGGTGGTGTGCAGCTGCAGCTGATAGTGCTGACCAGGCTCTTTGAACAGAAATGCAGCTACTAGAGCTGCAGTGCTTCCACAACGAGAGCAGCAAACATGACCGTGTGTGTTTTATTTACATCCATTTGCTTCTTTGTCACAGTAAAATTAGCGATTGTCAGCAGGATTGATTCATTCCACATTTTTCATGCAAATGTTAGAAACTTTGGCTACAGAGAGGCTTCCGCCCCACTCGTAGCAGAATTAGTTTTCTAACCGCAGTCGCTGTCAAGATCAAGGAGCTACATGTTTATCTTTCTTTTAACTGTAGCTTGGTAATGAATCATGGGCCTGGATGGTATTACAACATGTTTGAAGCCGTTTCAGGAATATATTTGTCCTCCTGCTCCACCACTGCTGCTGTGTTGGCAGGATGCCTCACTGCTGATGAGCTCTGCTGCGCACCTTCACACTTTGTTTTTTTTAATGCACACATTATTCCTTTTCCTTCAGTTCCTGACCACATTTTTCTCACGTTTGGCTTATTGTCTCTAAAATGACGTGTTATATTTTATGATCACAGCAGGCAGTTGTACAGGTTTGGTCCAGCGATGGCGATGGCACACGTCATCAAGCTTGAATGTGGGGAAATGGGTTTCTACGAGCTGAAACTGAGTGCAGACAAACAAAGTCTGGCTTTATGAATGGTGCATAATGCTTTAATGAAAACCACGATGCCCATGTAATTAGTGCACAATACCAGCCTTAGCAGCAGCATGTACCACAAGATCTATGTCAATGCACAGGATTATGTAATAGCAGCTGCCACGGCTGGCACAGTACAGTGCGGCGCTGCCATTAACTTGACTTATGCTCCGAGTTTATTGCAGAGCTTTGCGTCATTCCCACTGTGGCTGTAAGTCTGACGTGTGACAAGAGGGTTGTGGATGGCAAGTTTCGGGCATCTAGAGTCAGAAACAGTGAACACACACACACACACAGCAACAAACACAAGGGGATTGTTTTGGACTCTTGTTTTAGACTGGACTCTTCTCTGACCCTCAACCTTTAATACATTCCCTCCTTGTGTGTTGAGACAGGAAGCTGAACACACACACACACTCACTCAGAACAGAGCAGCTGCAGTGTATCAGCGCTCAGTGTGTGAAGCATGTTGATGTCAGTACTGAGTAGCTCTCTCTGTCTTTCTGGTCCGGGCTCCTGTAGAAGCACCAACAAAACCGTGTAGATGCATTTTTATCCTCGTGACTCCGTTTCTCTGTCACACTTCCTTTCATCCGGCGTGCTCCGGCTCCGCTGCATGCGTTCATCGCTCATCTGAAGTTCAGTAGGGCAGTGCGGTCCCTTTGAGAGCAGGACGACTGGACGACTAATGAAGAATGGTGGAGAGGCGAGGAAGTAGGGGATCCCCAGCAACTGAAGTTATCAAACATGAACTCACTGTGTGCACTTGGCTTAATAAAATAAAATTACATTTTTCCACCCAACTCAAAGTGAAAGACTAGAATGACTAGAAATAAGGAATAAGTTGTGTCTGCAGCAATGTTTTAGATCAGCCTAGGGGGTGGGGGGGTTTGTCCTGTAATAGTGTATGGGTGGATAAGGTTGTGATTTGTTTTCTGCTGCAGAGCCACTGCACACACACACAAAAAAAAAGTGTATGTGTTTGTACAATAGCCCTGTTCATTATCTCCCCAAACTGGTCCGCCTAGTTCGCAAAACAGAGTTCAGAAAGTCACTGAATGCTTTCTGTCTGCGGTTCTTAGAATAGCTCCATTATTGCCACAGTTCAGCATTTCCTGCGTGTATCCTGGATCCACGCCTGAGCGAACCCTCCCCCTTGTTAACACTGACCAGTCGGCCATGTTGAAGAAGAAGACCGGGATCCTACTTGTGTTGACCTTTTGGCAGGTGTAAAAAAAAAAAAAACAGTAGCTGAAAAATGTAAAGAGGAAGAAAGAACTGAGTTTATTGTCTCAACCTGAAGTCGCTGACACTTAGAGAGTTTTTAAAAAAAAAGGGTGGGGGGGGTGGGGGGGGGGGGGGTTGAAAAGGATGGATGGTGGGACTCCTCTTCCTTATACGGTCACATGTAGCCCTGCCACAAACAGACGGTCCAGTTTGGGAAAACATTCTCTTTTAAAGCTTACATAAACACGCCAGTCATGCTCCCTCCAGAGCCGACAGGGAAGAGTGAAGTGAAGGAAAAAGAAGAACGCTGTGGAATTTGGACTTGTTGGAGTACATTGTTAAATTCCTGAGCTTTTCAGTCTGCAGAGTCTTTGCACCTCTAGCTACACCGGGAAATCTGATTCTGGTAAATTAAAAACTGTTCCGTCTGTGTGCAGGCTAAGGACTCGTCAGGACAGGGTGGGTTCAGGGACATATTTGGACAAAGAATTGAAGAAAATCAGACTTGCCAGGCAGCTTGAGTTTCTCAGTTGTCTCACACATCATGGGGCTGTCTAACCTCAGTGACTGTCGAAAAGAACATTAAAAACAATCATGTTCTCATTTTGCAAATGTTGACAAGGAGCTCATTTGAAAATATAATGTCACAACAATGGTCATAGATCTCCAATTTTGGGACGGGCAGTATCTTTATCGCTGCTTTAATATTGTGAATGAACGAGTCGTGAGCTGTAATCAGCAGCTGAATGAATTTGTAGGACTGATGAGCCCCTCGTGTCAGACTGCTCCAGTTATCTGACAGTAATGTGCCTTAACTGGCTAATAAGAAACGCAGATTATCATTGCTGTGTAAATCTCCTCAGTAAACTGAATTTGTTATATTTTTTCACTCAGGGGATAACTATGACGTCTGTGCCATATGCCTGGATGAATATGAGGAAGGAGACAAACTCAGAGTCCTGCCGTGCTCTCACGGTGAGTCTTCTGCACCAGAAAATATTTCAAACTGAGCAATTAAAAACAAAAAAGCTTAATAATGTACAGTAATGGTCTTTAAAACTAGTGTTGCAATTGAGTCCAAAGAAAATCAACATAAGATCTGATGAACTGTTAATGTTTAATTATTGAGTTGGTGAGATTTCAAGATGAAACCAGGATCTTCTTGTTGTCTGCAGCCTATCACAGCAAGTGTGTGGACCCCTGGCTGACCAAAACTAAGAAGACGTGCCCGGTGTGCAAGCAAAAGGTGGTCCCCTCGCAGAGCGATTCCGACTCGGATTCGGAGGAGGGGGACAGCAGCCCGGAGGAGAATGAGGACGTGTCTGAGAGCACGCCACTCTTGCGCTCCCTGGCCTCAACCAGCGCTCACTCCTTTGGCACCATGTCAGGAGCGTCGCACTCAGAGCACGACCCGGACTCCTCTGACTACGAAGAGGACGAGCTGGATAGCAGCGACAGTGAGGAGGAGGTTACCGTGGAGACTGTGGTGGTGCAGATGCAGCAGCCGTGCTCCGAAGAGCACGACCTGGCCCGAGCTTGACTGATGCGTCTCTGAAACCCCACCCTCCCCGACTTCACCACTGCAGACTTTTGTTCAGGGGAGGGGGGCAAAATCAAAATGGATTGCTGATTGTATTGCTTACAATACATCGTAACCAATCTTGGAGTTCAAATACATATTTAAGTTTTTACACGATTATGGTTAAATTTGCTGAGTTCCAGGTGTGTTGATGGGTCATTCTGGTCCTCAGAGCAGCTGCTTGGCAGATTTGACAGAACTGATCACGTTTTTAATACAGTAGACTACTTTACTGTACTCTTGTCATAAAAAGATAAACGGTCCAAAGGTTTCAGACACAATGTTCAACTCAAAGTTCAGTACAAATACTTTGTATGTGTGCGTGTGTATATATATATATGTATATACATATATATATATATGTATGTATATACATATATATGTGTGTCTGTGTCTACAAGTCACAATAAGTGGCATCTTAACTTTCAACTATCCCCTATCTTCATACTAAATTGATAAGGCTATGCAGAATCCATTTTGTTTTAATGGAAGTTGTCATCAAATTCAACTTTTAAAGCCACAGCAAGTTTGTTTTGCCAATTTCTTTGTAGCCTGATGTTTGACAGAGCCTAGAAGCTCGTGTTTTGTGCCAGTTTATGTTACAATGATTCAAGTAAGAGAAACTGAGGACAAACCAGTTATTAATATGAGAGGGGGAATTTCAATAACCAACACACTCCATGAGGCATCACATGAATGTGTTACACTAGTTTTACACTGCCTTTGGTCAGCTGTTCTTGAATTTTGTTTCATGGTTACTGATCTGTAGGCTTTGTAATGCCTATTTAAGTTGTCCAGATTTGATACTGTTCATGAGAAGTGTGCAGAACTTTTTTGCCCATAAAATGGCTCAATTTCTGTTATGTTGCCTTTTCAGTTCATGTATCGTCATTTATCCTGCTCATGCATGTCTGTTCATAGTACAAAATTGCTTCAATAAAATGACACTTGACAAGAAGTGATTTCACTGAATGATTTACTTTGATCTAGCATCTCACTAGCACTTAGATGCTTCCTGCTGCAGGAAACTTGCAGCATCTAATTCATGAACATTATCCAGAGATGAGAGCAAATCCTGACTTGGTTCAAGAAGGTGGAACTGAAGAGATGTCCACTCTCGTCTAATCCAGTTCTCAATGGCATTTTATATCCAAGAACAAGAATACAACTTTGAAGCATGGGCCAACAGTTCAAGTACCAGACATAAGCACTAACCTTTTAATATGCTAGTTGTCTGTTAATTACATTTTCTGCCAGTCATCTTAGGTAAAATATGTCAAACTTAACTTTTAAAGACCAAGTGATGAGGCAGAACTCCACAGAGGAACTAAAGCCCTCACATTAAACTCACAAAGGGGACTTCTTTCAGCCAAATTCACATTTACTAGTTGAACTCACAGAGGCTTCGAAAGAAGACATTTCAGTCACATGGAAGTGAAGGTTTCTAAAAGGTTTAACTCACCTAGTACAAGCTGCAACCATAAAGTTTTAACAGCTGAATCTCAGGGTCTTTTGATTACAAAAAGTATGGATTTATCTGAGTTGAGGCCTAAATATAAAAATCAGTTTAAAAATGAGTCAGCAATTTTACCACATTTTTAGTCATTTATATTAAAGCTTATTTAAAGGGCATGGCAGTATTGATCACTTAAACCATCAAAGCAATAAACCACATATCTGAAAATTGAAGCTACTACAACAAACCAACAAAACTGACAGAAAACATTTGTCTGGTTGGAATAAATTTATTTGATCCATCTGTAAACAAGGCGATAATTTATGGCATTTCTTGGTTTATGCTTATGAAATCAGATGCATTAAAGACTGTGAGAAAAAAAAATGCAAACAGGACTTGAAACTGGTTTTTTTTTTGTTTGTTTGTTTGTTTTGTTTAATGAGTACACATATGCCACAGGCTTAAACAGTGAAGCTGAAGCTAAAAGAATAAAGAAAAGTGCAGATGAAAAGATTTCTTAGTGAACAGTGGGTAAAAACCATCAACAGATCTCTACATTATGGCACAGCATACACAGGTTCTGCAGTCAAGTTGACAACTACGAACATCTTTGTTCCAACCAATCCCATCACCCATCTAATGTTTCTACATTTAAAAGTTAATTTTCAGTTGGACGTTACAGTTAGCAGTACTGGCCGTGGACAGACCATGTGACCCCAGAGCTCAGCTGACTAAAGTACAAGGCAATTTATTCCACAGTTATGTAGTTGTCAACATCATGTGGGTTTGTACAAATGTGTGTTCTTCAAAGTAGTAAAGACAAGTGAATCGCCTTCAGATTAACCCACCCTTACCTGCCCTGTGGCCTTTATAATTAACCATGGCAGTAGATTAATTTTCCTTCAATAGGATAACGGGAAAAATAATTTGCTATCCACCACCTGATTTACAACAATTGTATAAACACAGAAGTTGCAACTACACTTGGTCCTATTACAAAAAAAAAAAAAAAAAAAAAAAAATTCAAACTGGACACAATAGGTGGTTACATTCTGGGATATTTGTCAAAAATGGCAGCCTTCAAAAAAAAAAAAAAAAAAAAGGGAGAAAGAAAGTACAGTTGCTGGCAAACAACAGTATTAAGTGCCTGAGCCATTGTTTCTGTGGAATGTCCATGGATTCTGCATAATTGAGGAGGTTGTGATGCCAGGGGAAAGGCTACCAGCATCAAGATGGCAAACACAAACCTGCTTCATGATAGTTAACTGATCCCATGCACAGACTACCCCTTACAAAAGAGGTTTAAGGACAGTACAGTGACTCTGAAGGGAGAGGAGCCAAATTGTGGGTAGTTTATGATAAAAGTGTCTTGTGAAGTTTGTGGTGTTGCCTCAATTAACAGGATGGGAGGAGGAATAAAACAAAAAAAAAAAAAAAGAATGATGAGAAGAACCTTAAACATGGGAGGGAAATGAAGTTGGGCTGAGATATGCACAGTGTCTCCCCTCCTGGACATGGAAGAAATAAAGGAAGACATTGAGCTTTGTTACTGCTCAAGCACTCTGAAAAGGCATAGGGTGCTCAGAAAGGGAGTGTGTATGATTGCTTTTCAGAGGATAAAGTGATGGGTATCATAAAACACAGGGAAAAAAAAAACAAAAAAAACTTTACTTTAAATTGACACCAACTTCCATGATCCAAGTTGTTTTGCATCTTTTTTTGCTGGTCTTTAAGTACAGATTTGTTGTGACATCCTGTTTAGCAACATGATCATCTTGCTATGGATCACCTGAAGAGTGCTCACAGAGAGTACAAGAACACACAGCCCAAATGTGTTGATGGGGAGGATTTAGAGGAATATGACAACAAATGCAGGAAACAAAAGGGGTAGGGTTTAAAAAAAAAAAAAAAAAAAAAAAAAGAAGGCAGAAAAACAAAACTACAAACTGGGACTGGAAGTAGCATGAAATACAACAGAGTGGTATGGGTGAGTTACTAGGTAGCTGGGTACAAGCAACTTTACACTCCAGCCTTCCTCAGGTAATCAGCCATCTCATATGCTTTCTTGTTGAGTTGTCCGCCATGGATACCTTCCTTCCCCCTGACAATAACCAATGCTGTAGTACACAAAAGGAAAAAATAAAATAAATGAACATGATGATAGCAGGGCTGGAGCAAACAAAAACACCTCTTCCAAATATGGGATTACATTGTCGAGGCAGAGAATAACCCCCTTTCAGAAATGCTCCTGGGACATTGTTTTACTTGGGGCTGTTTGGGGAAGGTAATGCAGGCTTGACAGCATTTTTTTTTTGGTCTTTTTGAACTTTTGTGGTTTTTGTTGATTTTAGGTATTTTTTCTTCCTTTACTACATCACATATGCTACATATAAACTAAAACCCTGAATCCCTCAAGTATTTTGCCATCGAGTATCCCTTCTTATTCAATCCGCCTCCATGGACCCCTTCTTTGCCCATTACCAAGACCAAGACTGAAAGAAAAGAGACAGAAAGGAAACATTTAGAGGGAGTGCAGAGATCTCACCAGTGAAAAGAGAAGAGCACAAAATGAAAAGCAGGAAGCAAGACAAGACAGGAATGAAGGACAATGACACAAGAAGAGCAGTGCCTTTGATTTAGGGGTTAAAATTTTTTTTTTTTTTTTTTTAAAGGGTGAGGGAAGAAAATAAATAAATAAATAAATAAAAATCAATGCTTGTGGTGGTTACACAAGTCATGTGACAATTTTTTAAAAATTAGCATGAGCAACAGGAAAGCAAATGTCAGACACATGGAAAGCCGTTAGGATGTACATTTAAAAGCAAGCAAAGACATTTACACTAACCTCACAACATCATCTACAAACTTCCAGGCGTTGCAATGATTTTTTCCTTTCCTTCAAAGAACTCTAATTTACAGAACATTTGTACCTTCTCTTTCCAAGTATGCTGAAAAAACACCAGTTTGTGTTGAAGACTGGGCCCAGTTACAGGACAGTCCCTCAAACATAAAAGTAATTCAGCTTTCTGGACAGCATTTGTAAAAACTGATTAATTTCACTGAAATGCAGAAACCGTTTTGCCATAATTTACCCCCTAAATAGGAGGTAACTTATTTAATTATCCCAATTACACCCACAGAAGCCTCTATTGCCAAATATAGTTTATTTGTATCATTTCCCGTTGCCTGTGCATATGACTGTAAATCCATGAAATTGCCTGGGATGAATTTTTTCCCCTATTAATTTGAAACTAAGATTAAACAAAGAATATGCTCTCCACATAGAATACAATTACCCGCAAATATGCACCATGCCAGAAGCAAAGAAGAAGGGAAAGTTTTTGGCCCACAATCACAATTAATGCAACAAGCACACAGCAACATGCTTGGGATACCTCTCCTCAATACATTTGAGAACTGAAGCGCTCAAAAACATGTGCAGGGTAAGAGGTTCACAATTTGCAGACAGTGGGAGTGTTAAACAAGGACAAAAGGTTCATGCAGTTAAGGAAGACCTTCAGCAAATCCTAACCCAAATAATGAAATTAAAAAGAGTGGTGAAAACAAGAATCTGTATGCCCTGGTACAGTCTCACCTGCAAGATTACATTGATCTGGGAAAATTAAGGACGATAGAACATGAGGACCCATGAAGACAAAAACCAACAGATCTTGATAAGTCCTTTAGAAATCTGAATCCAACAACCATAGCCTTCTGTTTTAGGAGTCCTTAAACTGGAGCGTTTCAGTGAATTTTGGAGAAACGAGCCAGCAACATTGTACAGCATTGTGTGCCGGCTTGTTCAGTTTGACAAACCACCAGCTTTAGAGAGACCAGCTAAAATCTTCAAATTAACATGGGGACTGTGGGCCTTTTATGAAAGTGATCAATTAAGATCTGAATTTCATTCACTGAGAAAAATAAATCAAACCTAAACTCTAATGCCACATTCTAAGTTCAGATATGTAAAATATCAAAGCTAGAACCCCCTCTATGTTAGCCCACTGAACTTCACCAGAACCTCCTCTTCAATTCAGGAAGGGAGACACTTAAAATGCACTTGCTCTCCTTCCAAAGTGTACTGAACGGCAAAAAGCAGGGAATCCAGAAAACATCTGTCATATATTGAGGAAAGGTGCAACATCTGTATCTCATGCATTCACAACAATAGGTAAACTAATGGCACTATGTCAAAGCACACTACTATGGCACTGGCACAACTAAAGTTACCAACAAAAACAGATATGACACTCACCAGTGTTTGTTTTGGCTACAGAAATATTGTATGTTGGCTCTCCTCCTTGACTCTTTGTCCTGATGTCCATGGTCCAATCACCTTCAATTAGAAGGCTGTCTCTGATTACCGAACACTTTTTACTGCCCAAGGTCAGCCCACTGGTGAATAAGCCCTCTCGTTGCTTTCCTACCAACACCTCAAGTTCGCTAGGCTAGTAGAAAGCAGAGGAGGGGAAAAAAAAGAAAAAAGAATGAAAAACTGCATTTAGGTAAAGACATGAGTAGGATGCTATAATTTCATTTTAAAATTTGAAATCTAATGGATAAGTGTTACATATGATGACCTAAGTTTCTTAATTCTCACCGAGACAAAATACAGTGGTAAAATTGATGCTATGCATATAACATTCTACAAACTAAGCAGTTGGGTGTATCAAGTCGTCAAATACTATTTTCATTTCACAACAGCAGGCTCCAACCGTTTAAGAATCTACATTTTTTTAAAAAAGACATTTAAAATGAAATGTATTTAAAAAGGACTCAAACACAATGTTTACCAATTTAGCCAAGTAGAGGTGAGCTTTGCAATGACATCAATGCAGAACATAACCAAATGTGAACTTAAATTTGATTTGACACCTTTAAACACATCTATAACTTTCAACCCCAGACAGATCATGCAGCTGTCACCCATGTATTATAAGTGGCAGAAGCTGCAGCAGTGAAAAAAAGAAAAAGCAAAAGAAATCTGATAGGCTGTCTGAACACCAAAATTCCTCATACAGCAGTTACTCTGGCTACCATCAAAAAAAAACAAAAAAAAAACACAAATATGTAAATCTAGAATGCCTTTTAAATAACACACACATATATATATATATATATATATATATATATATATATATATATATATATATATATATATATATATATA